>VWZI01022963.1:157805-172411 GCA_013396835.1 Psilopogon haemacephalus
ATAGAATAGAATAGAATAGAATAGAATAGAATAGAATAGAATAGAATAGAATAGAATAGAATAGAATAGAATAGAATAGAATAGAATAGAATAGAATCAGGCAGGTTGGAAGAGACCTCCAAGACCATCCAGTCCAACCTACCACCCAGCACTATCCAATCAGCTAGACCATGGCACTAAGTGCTCCATCCAGTCCTTTCTTGAACACTTTGTGCCCCTTCTGGGCAGTTTCCTGTCTGAGAGGGAGTTTGGATTTCTGTATTCTTTCTGATTTCTATACACTTGTAAATCATAGAATCATAGAATAGTTTAGGTTGGAAGGGACCTCAAAGATCATCCAGAGTAGAGGTGCTCCAGCCCGCTGATCATCTTCGTGGCCCATCTCTGGGCTCTCTCCAACAGTTCCATGTCCTTCTTGTATTGGGGGCTTCAGAACTGCACACAGTACTCCAGGTGGGGCCTCATGAGAGCAAAGGGGGAGAATCACCTCCCTTGCAAATATATTGTGTCTATATGCTTGTACATTTTGCTTTGCTGTAAATATAGCTTCATCTTACTTCCAATCCTCCCAAGCTAGTCTGGTAAATTCCCATAATGGTGGGGAAAAGTTCCTAAGCCATTGCACCTGGCTTGAGACTGCTGGGACATAGAAGCTCTGTGTAAAATAGATTTTTAAGTATGACCTACCTTATGTGCTTACCTGTAGGGGATGCAGAGATGAACAAGTGAAACACAAAGAAGCAAAACAGACATCAACCTCCTGTGTCATTTCTGCGGCTCATTCCTCAGCTGACTCCTGATCTTCTTAAATGCCCATGCTGTGGAGAACCTGCACATCTATCCAGGAATGGAAAGCTCCAGCAGTGAAACTGTACAGTTAAAGACTGAGCACACACCTTCCAGAAGATCAAGCCGAGAGACCAAAGCAAGTAAGTACCAGAAGTGAGGGTCTTGAGTCCAGAAACACAAAACCTAGGGAAGAGTCTGGCAATTGTTGGTGTCAGCACTGCAAGGGCTGAGTGAAGATGGAGTCCCTGAGCACCTGAACTAAACACAAGGTGCTGCCACAGCAAAGTCACAACCAGTCTCTGCTGAGCAGCTCAGAAGCTACTGACTCCTCTAGAGAAGATGCCTAGAATGGAGTGACCTGAAGTAGCTCTTTCCTTACTGTAAAACCATTTGATCAAAAATCAACCAGCTGGCAGGATTTCACCTTTGTATTATGTGCATCAGTCCTCTGTAAAACCACTGATACAGCTCTTACAACACCATCTCACTGGGAGGGAGAATCAAAGAGCTGGGAGTGCTCAGGGTCAGATGAGCTGTAATGTTCAAACTCCCCAAATATCACAACTGTCTGTTCACATCCAACACACAATTAACAGTACATGCATTATTGTATTTCTTTAAGAACATACATATGGAATGAGGATTTCTTCACCAAGAGGCTGTATATTTTTTTTTTTTTTTAATTATTTATTTAGGAAACAAGTAAGTTGAATTCTGCTGGAATCTCTCCATACAATGGTCGCTTCAGGAGCCAACAGTGCAGAGGTCTCCTGGAAGTGCTACGTACAGAGCAAATTACCACAGCCTTAAAAGCCAGTTTCAAGGCAGCTCTCTTGCAGACACAAGTTATTAGCTGTGAAACAGACCGTGAGACACGAGGCACCATGTGACATCAAGTAGCACGTTTCTGTTTATTTGCCTTCAAGAACTCTTAAGTCATCTTTAGGCCAAGGAGTGTGCACAAGATGTACAAGGGAAGGATTAAAAGAGACTTCTTTATCACCGTACTCCGTGGCACACAGGTCCACAGCCTCTAGGTTTTTGGTTCTTTTTTTTTTTTTTTTTTTTTTGTAAAAGGATATGTTTTCGCTCTGGCTGAAGTGTTACCATTCAGAGAACAACCTGCCACTGTCAGGGAATCTCTTGAGAAAGCTGGAAGTCAGCACAATGACTTGCGAGGCTGTTTCACTGAATGGGCACTGCCAGCAGGACCAGGAGCATTGTACCAGACGCTTGTCAAGTTGTGAAACCCTCAGGTTTGTAAAGACAGTAGGAAATCTGACTGCAGCGTGGAAGGGAGAAGTGGTTGTGGTTTCTCCCTCCCTGCAGCGGATTCCTGCCTGCCTCTAAACTTGTGTCTCTGTACTTCAGTACAGCTGAGATGACCCACAAGAGGGGTTCTGCCCTTGACATGTAGCTTTGCCCTCAGTCCGACTCGGCGCCTTAGTAACTTTCATATATAGCATTAAAAGCCAAGGTTTGTCTCCCAGTGTCTTTCACATGATGCTCTGTCTGTTCACATCCACATTGTACGCTGATGAACTGGAACAGCCTCGGCCAAAATCGATAAAAATGCCTTCAGAATCAGAGTCGATTGACTCCAAAATCTGATCCACTATGTTCTCAGGGCTGGAAGAGGGAATGGGAATCAAGGAAGGGTCCCTGTCCAGCTCAAAGGATCTATGCGAGTCATCCACTGAGTGGAAGAGTCCTTTCTGTTGCTCAACCGTGCTGAGTTTGCCAGAGCATTGTACTGACCCAGCGTTAGGCCTCTCCTGGTCTCCTGACAGCGAGCTTTTGGTGGCCATCATGGAGCTCTTGGAACCGTTGTCCATGATGGTGGTGAGGTTGGAGTACCCCTGGAGCTCCAGGCAGGAGGTCATTTCAGAAACGGAGTGCCTTCGGATGCCCGTTCCGTTGGCAGCCATGCCCTCGGTTTCATACTCGGCCACTGGTGTCAGCAGTGGATTGTTGTAGCTTTTCGAACGCACCACAGGGTTCTTGGTGAGGATGTCACCCGATTTGGAACGCCTGAAGAACCGCTTCTCTGTCAACACACAAAGACCCAGAGTAATGCCTACAAAGTCTCCTCTATCTTTGTGGTACTGATGATCACAAACGTTGAAAAAGAAAGTCAGTGTCAGAATATTCGTAAGATCTTCCCAAATGACAGAAACTCTTATAAGGGAGTACATTGCGCTGCTCTGAATCATAGAATGGTTTAGGTTGGAAGGGACCTCAAAGACCATCTAGTTCCAAACCCTCCCCCCCACAGGCAGGGACAACTCCCACTAGAACAGGTCACTCAAGGCCTCATCCAACCTAGCCCTGAACACCTCCAGGGAGGGAGCATCCACAGCCTCCCTGGGCAACCTTTTCCAGTGTCTCACCACTCTCACTGGAAAGAACTTCCTCCTAACATCCCATTCAAATCTCCCCTCTGCCAGTTTAAAACCATTACCCCTCATCCTGTCATTACAAGACCTTATAAGACCTTATCAGACCTTATAAGACCTCCCTAGATTTCCTGTAGGCCCCTATCAGATACTGGAAGGCTACTACAAGGTCTCCTCAAAACCTTCTCATCTCCAGGTTGAAGAGCCCCAACTCTCATAGCCTCTCTTCATAGCAGAGCTGCTGCAGCCCTCTGAGCATCTTTGTGGCCCTTCCGCTGGACTTGCTCCAACAGTTCCATGTCTCTTCTATGTTGGGGCCTCCAGAACTGTACACAGTACTCTGCTAGATCTATAGTACATTGTATTGGTTTGCTAGATCTGTAGTCAGAGTTAGAGATTTCTTTAGCACGCTGAAGACCCCAAACCTCTCTTTACAAGTAATAGCTGAGATTCCTTTATGTCCATACAACTTCAGCAATAAATGTGGGAGACCTGACAAGCAACTGCAGATGCTTTCTTCAGACAAGGACAGAAAGTGCAGTTCTGTTTGTGTTCAGGATAGAAAGGTCATCACTGATTTGTAGTGGTTGAAATTTAACTTTCCTGCCCACCCTGGGAAAATCAGGTCTCTTCCAACTTGAAACACAAGGATTAAGGCAGGCAATCTTATTAATTATTCTGGGGAAAAAAAAAAAATAAATTCAAAGCATCGTTCAGAGAGCACACAAGAATTCTATGATCCCTCTGATTCTATGATCCCTCTCTGGAGATATTAAAGAACCGTCTGGATGCATTCCTGTGTGATCTGCTCTAGGTGATCCTGCTCTGGCAGGGGGACTGGACCAGATGATCTTTCAAGGTCCCTTCCAGCCCCTGACATTCTATGATTCTATGATTCTATGATTAAGAAGAGCACAGTGGAGTGCCTGGAAACGTTAACTGGAGGGCAGTGCTCTTCGGGCAACAACGCTGCGCCCAATCCAGCAGTCAGTGCCGTGAGCTGCTGTTAGCCGACAACGAGCAGCAGGTGGCAGCAAGGCAGCACCGAGATCCCCCAGCACTGCTTTAGGGCTGGAGCTAGATCAAAACGACCATCACGCAAATTTTTGTTTTGCAAACCTCGGTGCTCAAGACTCATTTGTGCCAAACGAAAGAAGTGGCATGAATCTCACTTTTGAGACGTTCTTCCTGTTGCTCTCACTTTGCCCTCGCTGTGAAAAGGGCATGGCTGGAAAAGTCCCACTCTGGAAGTTAACCACAACCACTGCCTAACAAAATCATCTGCTTTAAATGTTTAAATGAAGACACTGGTGGGTATATTACCCCGGCAAACCACGCATTTTCCTTTACAAATTACAGTCCCTTCTAAAGTCCTACTTATGTTACTTATGTAACCATTCTATGATCATCCAGTTCCAACTTCCCTGCCACAGGCAGGGACACCTCCTTTCTAAACTCTCACTTCACTATCCCTGCATTTCCTCTGCTGCTCTCTCCTGTCTTTGCAGGGTGCTTCAGTTTGCTGCACTTGGCCTTTTTCAGTGTATGTGAACAAAAGAGAGGAGAGAATCATAGAATCATAGAATGGTTTAGGTTGGAAGAGACCTCAAAGATCATCCAGTTCCAACCCCCCTGTGCCATAGGCAGGGACACCTCCCATCAGATCAGGTCACTCAAGACCTCATCCAGCCTGGCCTTGAACACATCCAGGGAGGGAGCAGACACAACCTCCCTGGGCAACCTGTTCCAGTGCCTCACCACCCTCACTGTGAAGAACTTTCTAACATCCCGTTCAAATCTCCCCTCCACCAATTTGAACCCATTCCCCCTCGTTCTGTCATTACAAGACCTTGTGAATAGAAACTTCAGTAATCGTGCGTTCATCTGGATTAATTTATCTAAGATCTATTTTTTTTTGTCAAAAATTTAGGTTATAATTCAGTAAAAAAAACCAGCTCCTAATGAAGTGGTGAGAGCCTGGTATGGGTTGCCCAGGGAGGTGGTTGGGGCCACATCCCTGGAGGTGTCTAAGGCCAGGCTGGCAGAGGCTGTGGGCAGCCTGATCTAGGGTAGAATGTCTCTTCCCATGGCAGGGGGGTTGGAACGAGATGATCCTTGTGGTCCCTTCCAACCCTGACTGATTCTATGATTCTAAGACACTTGGATCTATAATTAAGTTCTTACCTGGACACACATTCCAATCTAATGCTGCAGAACTAAAAAAATCCAGTTTCTGTATTTAAGACTGTATTTTGCAGTTGGGTCTGCCTCAGCAGCAAAATCAGCCCAACCAAGTGCACTTTTGGACTTTTCCTTCACCTGGCAATCAGAAAAGGTTCCCTGGGGCTTGCCTTGTCACAGGAACTCTGACTTTTTGGCCACACCAAGGCTCAGCTGAAAATGAAGGCTGTGTGTGCTGGCCAAAAGGGAAAACAAAGAGGTCACAGGATGACAGGATGTTAGCGGTTGGAAGGGACCTCCATAGATCAAGTCCAACCCCCTTTGCAGAGCAGGGCCATAGAATCTAGCTTAGGTCACTGGGGAATGCATCCAGACAGGCTTTGAAAGTCTTCAGAGAAGGAGACTCCACAACCACTCTGGGCAGTCGGTTCCAGTGCTCTGTGACCCTTACAGTAAAGAAGCTCTTCCTCTTGTTGAGGTGGAACTTCCTGTGCTGTAGTTTACATCCATTACCCCTTGTTCTATCACAGGGCACAGCTGAGAAGAGTCTGTACCCCTCTCTCTTGACCCCCAGCCCTCATACATTTATAAACACAAACATTGATTAGATCCCCCAAGGCCAGTGGCCTTTACAGTCCAAGACCAGTATGTCACTGCTTTAAATCATGTTAGCAAAATATCTAGATAAGAACTAGATGAATTATCTTGGCAGCAGCACAGGCTTATGCACTTAGCTGCCCTGGATAGAGGTTCACTGACCTATTCAGGGGTACTCGTACAAATCTACACCTCAGACTGAGTACTGTGTGCTGTTCTGGAGCCCCCAACACAAGAAGGGCATGGAACTGTTGGAGCGAGTCCAGTAGAGGGCCACAAAGATGATCAGAGGGATGGAGCAGCTCTGCTATGAGGACAGGCTACAAGTGTTGGGGCTTTTAAGCCTGGAGAAGAGAAGGCTTCGAGAAGACCTTATAGCAACCTTCCAGTATCTGAAGGGGGCCTACAGGAAGGCTGGGGAGGGACTGTTCACAAGGTCTTGTAATGACAGGACAAGGAGTAATGGAATTAAGCTGGTGGAGGGGAGATTTAAACGGGATGTCAGGAGGAAGTTCTTTTCAGTGAGGATGGTGAGACACTGGAACAGGTTGCCCAGGGAGGTTGTGGCTGCTCCCTCCCTGGAGGGGTTCAAGTCAAGGCTAGATGAGGCCTTGAGCGACCTGTTCCAGTGGGAGGTGTCCCTGCCTATGGCGGGGAGTTGGAACTGGATGATCTTTGAGGTGCCTTCCAACCTAAACCATTCTATGATTCTCTAAGGGGATATGCCTGGTCCACCAAAATCTACCTATCTTCTGAAGTCATATAATGCAATGTTCATTTTCTAACAGTCCATTTCATTGGAGTTTTACTCCCTTTGGGTACTACACATTTTCTGTCCTGACATACAGAAGTTTGTATTCAGAAAACATCAATCTGGGGTTCTATTTAAGTGCTTGTGGCCTTTTAATGGTAAGCAGTGAGTACAAAGGAGTAACCCTGAACCATTTTCCTCAAATAGTTGGCCTTTATTTACTCATTCACACAGACCAGATTTGTTTCTTGAATGCCTGCTGCAACACAGCCATTTCCCCATCCAGCCTCAAGGGAAAAACAACTCCCTTATTGACCATCTCTGACAAGTAAATGGATTAAACTATCTGCAGAGAATACACAACTGAACAGCGTGACCTGGACAGGAGAAACGTAATGAAACTCAGCAAGAGTGAGTGTAGAGTCCTGCATCTGGGGAAAAACAACCCAATGGACCAGTACAGACTGAGGGCTGGTCTGCTGGAAAGCTGCTCTGGGGAAAAGGGCCTGGGAGTACTGATAAGACAAGTTCACCATGAGCCAGCAATATGCTCTTGTAGGTCAATGGCATCTGTTGTGGAAGGCCTAAACAGGCCAAATTAGGCCTGAACATGTCCTGGCTTCCCCAGAGATGTTTTTCTGCTCTCTCTCCTTCTGCTGATGAGAGAAGCAACCGCAGGAAGGAAGACAAAGGGGCCTGGTGCCACCATGTCTGTCCAAACTTGTTTACATGGTACCCGAACGTATGTTCTGCCCTAAAAGGTAAAAGCGAGCCCTGACTTCACCTAATATGGTTAAGGCTGGCTAACTGCCATTCTGATTTGCTAATCTGTGTCCAAAGGCCCATTAGACTCGGGCTGCATTGAGCAGGTAGAGACAAGGTGCTTGCTGCTGCTAGTGGTGTCCTGTGACAGCACAAGGGGAAATGGATGCAAGCTGTGTGATTAACTTTAGCTGATCCTGCTCTGGCAGGGGGTTGGACTAGATGGTCTTTGGAGGTCCCTTCCAATCCTTACCATTCTGTGATCTTTGCACACTAATGAAGACAGTCCTCAGAACTCAAGAAATAGCTTCTTGCACCTTCATCTCACTGCCCACAATGCATCATGTGTTAAAGCTCTCTCATTATAAGGTAGAATGGAAATGCTAAGCACACTCTAGATTCACTGATTTCTTAATGAGAACTATTATGATGATCTGTTTTCATTTTCTGCCACTGGCAAGTTCACTGTGACTTTGCACACTGTAAGGGGCATGGTATTAGGACAGAAGCCTAACTGGCAAGTCTCCACTTGTGTGAGCCCCAGCCCTGTGCGGCCCAGGTCCTCTGTGCTGTGACAAATCAAACCTCTGTTATTCTTACCCAAGATACAGGATGAGTGTGTGAAGGGTCCATCACTGGAATATAGACCATAGGTGCCCAGGTAAGGAGAAATTACTTTTTGGATCAGGGACTCCAGTTTCAAATAATCTTCAGTCACACCTTTCGATTCATGAACCCCCTGTAAGACAGAAAACACCCAAGATGAGCACTGTACCCTCCAACCGGAAGCTTTCCTTGCTCACCAGGGCAAGCAGAGAGGCAGCAACCACTTTCACTACATAATCCATCAAAGGTACACCATGATGTGATACTGTTTTGTTACTACATCTGATCCCTCTTCCTGTAAAGTCAAGAGGTGCAAGTTGAACCAGAGAAGATTCACCATGTGGGTACTGCACAAATGGGAAACACTGCACCCAGAAAGGTAGAAAGGATGATCCCAGGAACTACCAACTTGTCAGCCTCTGTGCCTGGAAAGATCATGGAACAGATCCTCCTGGAAGCTGTGTGAATGAGACACAGATCCAATGGGTGGACTGTTTGGTGGATAAGGAACTGGCTGGATTGTTGCATCTGGAGGGTAGCAGTTAATGGCCTGGTGACCATATGGAGATTGGTGACAAGTGTTATCCCTTAAGGGTCCATGCTGTTTAATATCTTCATCAATGATGCACACAGTGGGATTCAGTGCACCTCAGTAACTTTTCAGATGACACCAAGCTGAGTGGTGCAGTCTACGCTGGAGGGATAGGATGCCATCCAGAGGGACCTGGACAAGCTAGAGAAGTAGCCCCAGGTGAACCTCACGAGGTTCAACAAGGCCAAGTGCAAGGTCCTGCACCTGTGACACAGCAATCCTTGGTACCAGTAACAGGCTGATAGGGGGATGGTGTGATAAAGAGCAGCCCTGCAGAAAAGGATTTGAAGTATTAGTGGATGAGAAGCTGGGCATAAGCCAGTGATGTGCAGTTGTGGGGTGCATCAAAAGAAGCACGACCAGCAGACTGAGAGAGGTGATTCTGCCACTCTGCTCTGGTGAGATAGCAAAACAAGGGACCCTCAAAACAAGAAGAACATTGACCTGCTGTAGGGTGTCCACAAAATCAAGCAGAGGGTTGGGCCACCTCTCTTACAAGGACAGGCTGAGAGAATTGGAGTTGTTCAGCCTGGAAAAGTGTCCGAGGAGACCTTACAGCAGCCTTCCAGTACCTCAAGGGAGCCTAAGAGCAAGGCTGAGGAGGGACTGTTTACAGCAGCATGTAACACTACAGCAAGGAGAAATCATTTATAACTAGAGAAGAGAAAATTTAAACTGGATATTAGGAAGAAGTTCTTTACTGTGGTGGAACACTGGCATAGGTTGCCCAGGAAGGTGGTGGAGGTCCCATCCCTGCAGACATTCAAGGTCAGACTTGATGGGGCTCTGAGCAACCTGTTCTAGTTGGGGCATGTCCCTGCTTATTGCAGGTGGGTGTGCTGGTTTGAACTAACTGGAGGATTTGAATGAGAAATTAGAGTATAGGCTGAGAAAGGAAAACACTGAGAATGCTACTTCACTCATAGCTTTACTGAGAAAGAAAAAAAATTGTTTAGGAGCTGTAACCCAAACATAGATAAGTTAGACTGCTTCAGACTGCTTTTGGGCTGTGGCTCTTGCATGGCTCTTTCTCCCTGGCTTTTGTAACTGAATCTGAATAATTTCACTAACTTCTTTCCTGATGCTCATCCCCCTGGCCGATCTACTTTGGCCCATTTGCTGCATAAAACAGATGGTGAGATAAGATTGGGGAAAGGAGGAAGGTGGTAGGGGTGGTTGGTTACCCCTCTTAGGGACTTTGATCTCTGGGAGGGCTGTGGTGTTTCTGTATTACCTTTTTACTGTATATATCTGTACATATCTGTTATACATTGTAAATATCTGCTTGTATATTGTGCAAAGCTGTAAATGTGAAGCTTCATTTATTAACTTCCAGATGATTGAGTCCTAGCCTGGGTTATTTCGAAGTTGGGGGGGGGGGGGGGGATAACTGCTGAACCACAACAGTGGGTTTGACTAGATAACCTTTGGAGGTCCTTTCCAACCCAGTGCATGCTCTGTGAAAGCTCAAAAAGAGTCAGTAGCTACTTCTAGGACATTTAAATGCAGAAAGGTGCATCCTGCTTATTGGAAAGGCAGTCGGGGAGGATGGAGAATGTTATCTGTGAAGATGAACTGAAAACATCCCCAAGCTTTTGGTTACTGCAATTTTATACTGAGCTCCCAAATGAACTGCTGCCCAGTGCTGCACCAGCAGCTGGTGCCACAGGGTGTCACTGCCATCTAAGAAATAGCGACAGGGTTAAGAATAAAGGAGAACCTGATCAGAAACATTTCTTCCAGAGTATTTTCAGCAAGCAATATTTACAATGAAGAGGCTTGTATCTCTTTCCTCACCCTCGCCGCCAGCACTCGCCATGACCCAGGCAAAAGTCACATTATAACTAGCATGGTAAGAGTCACACACAGGCACAATCTTTTGTCCTTAACCATTAACTCTGCATTTCTACTGGCACATGGGGCTTATCAGGCTGCAGAAGTGACAGGAAAACCCAGTGGAGCTGCAATCTTCCTTCCACTTAGAGCCGCAGTGTGAGTGCTCCTGCATTGTCTGTATGCTCATGTGTGGTAGTTTAGCAGTTACCTGCCCCCCCCACCTTTCGATATAAACCCCAGCTAGGACTCAGAACACTGGAAGCTGATAAATGAAGCTTTATATTTATAGCTTTGCACAATATACAAGCAAATATTTACAAGGTATAACAAATATTTACAGATATATACAATGAAAAGGTAATACAGAAACACCACAGCCCTCCCAGAGACCTAAATCCCCAAGAGGGGTAACCAACCACCCCCTACCACCTTTCCCCCCTTCTCCAATCGTATCTCACCACCTGTTGATGCTGAAGATAAGCTGAGGTAGATGGGCCAGGGGAATTAGTAGCAGGAAAGTAGTCAGTAGAATTACTGAGACTTAGCTACCAAGACAGAGAGACAAAGGAGGAGACCATGCAAAGAGCAGCCACAGCCAGAGCAGTCAGAAACTGTCTGATATCTAAAGTTTTGGGTACAATACTTAAAAACGGGGTTTTTTTCTTTCTCAGTAAAGCTCTGGGGTGAATTGCCATACTGTGTTTTCCTCTCTCAGCCAATAGTCTAATTTCTCACTCAAATTCTGCAATTAGTTCAAACCAGCACATCATGTACACAGGATTCCTCTCGCAACCCAAAGTAAATTCACTTTTTAAAAATGTGTTGCTGTGTGGCCATACAGTTGAGGTATCTTGTTGCAGAATTAAGCTCCTGAATGTTATGCTCAGCAAGAATTTTGCTTGACTTTAGCAGAATTGCAGATTGCGTAACTGTCCCGGGTTAACACAGCCTGCTCTCACAAGCCCCACTCTCTCTCACAGAATCACACACACAGAATTAACCAGGTTAGAAAAGACCTTTGAGATCATCGAGTCCAACCTATCACCTAACACCTTCTAATTAACCAAACCATGGCACTAAGTGCCTCATCCAGTTTCCTTTTAAACACCTCCAGGGATGGTGTCTCCACCACCTCCAGAGGCAGCCCATCCCAATGGTCAATCACTCTCTCTCCACACACAGTGGGAAAGGAAAGTTACACAAAACCCCTCTGGGTGGAGATAAGAGTTTAATGAAATAAGATGTACAATTACCTGGGCCTATCTGCAAAAGAGTGCAACAAAATGCAGAAGCAGCAGCAGAAGCCAGCGACCTCCCCTACCTGCTGCCCTGCAGCCTGCCCAGCAGAAAAGACCAACACCCCAAATCTAGAAACCAAAAGCAGCAACTGGAACTGGGAGCCTCTCATGTTGCAACCTGAACTTCAAGCCCCTGGACACTTTGTTCCAGCCAGCACTTTCATTTTGCAGCTGGCATGACAGCAGTATGGTGCGTTATGACTGGAGAGCAGCCCTGCAGGGAGAAACTTGGGGGTGCTGGTGGACAAGAAGCTCAACATGAGGCAGCAGTGTGCACTTGCAGCCCAGAAAGCCAAGTAGAGCCTGGGCTGCATCAGGAGAAGTGTGGCCAACAGGTCAAGGGAGGTGATTTTCCCCCTCTACTCTGCTCTCTGAGACCCCACCTGGAGTACTGCATCCAGTTCTGGAGCTCCTATTACAAGAGGGATGTGGACATGCTGGAGCCTGTCCAGAGAAGGGCCAGGAGGATGCTCAGAGGGCTGAAGCATCTCTGCTATGAAGACAGACTGAAAGAATTGGGGCTGTTCAGTATGGAGGAGACTCCAAGGTGACCTTCTTGTGGCCTTCCAGTATCTGAAGGGGGCCTACAGAAAAGCTGGGGAGGGATTTTTTAGGCTCTCAGGAAGTGAGAGGACTAGGGGGAATGGAGCAAAACTGGAGGTGGGGAGATTCAGATTGGATGCGAGGAGGAAGTTCTTCAGCATGAGAGTGGTGAGGTCCTGGAAAGGGTTGCCCAGGGGTGTGGCTGGGGCCAGTTCCCTGGAAGTGTTTAAGGCCAGGCTGGATGAGGCTGTGAGCAGCCTAATCTAGGGTAGGGTGTCCCTGCCCATGGCAGGGGGGTTGGAACTAGATGATCCTTGTGGTCCCTTCCAACCCTGACTGATTCTATGATTCTATGACTACCATCAGCAAATTCAACATGGCAAAAACAGGCACCTGAATTACGGGAAAAAGAAGTATGTTGGGGTGAAAGCCTCCAGAGAGCAACACGCAGATCAAGTGAAAAAAACTGCAATGTTTTCATCCACTTGTGAAGGGATTCTGATGTTCAGGATGCATTCACTACTCAGTATAATTCTCCAACCAGTGCCTGTGGGTGACTATCAGCCTGCCACCTGTTTGTGAGTGGCTTACTTCCCCTTTTGGCTGCAGTGCTATTTGAATGCCATCTGCCGTTACCTGACCAAAAAATGGTGAATGAAAAATAAACAACGGCCAACGGAGAGGGGACAGAGCTTGGCTTCCAATTCAGCAGGTTTCAAATAATTCGTAGCTATCTTTGCAGATGTGGGGGGGTCCTGTACAACTCTGGGAGAGCCACAAATAAAGGTATGAACACAAGGATATACGCAGTGTAAAACCACGCAGTATTAACACAGCCTGCCATTAGTCTTGTTGCTCAGCTCTCCCATGGTCCATAGGATGCTTTTCAAAACAGACTGAATAGAATCATAGAATGGTTTAGGTTGGAAGGGACCTCAAAGATCATCCAGTTCCAACCCCCCTGTGCCATAGGTAGGGACACCTCCCACTAGAACAGGTCGCTCAAGGCCTCATCCAGTCTGGCCTTGAACACATCCAGGGAGGGAGCAGACACAGCATCCCTGGGCAACCTGTTCCAGTGCCTCACCACCTTCACTGGAAAGAACTTCCTCCTAACATCCCTTTTAAATCTCTCCCCCGCCAGCTTAAAGAACTTCCTCCTAACATCCTGTTTAAATCTCCCCTCTGCCAGTTTAAACCCATTCTCCCTCATCCTGTCATTACAAGACCTTGTGAACAGTCCCTCCCCAGCCCTCCTGTAGGTCCCCTTCAGATACTGGAAGGCTACTATAAGGTCTCCTCGAAGCCTTCTCTTCTCCAGGCTGGAAAGCCCCAACTCTCTCAGATGTCATGAAACATCTGGTGTCTGCTGAAGCCATGGTGACTCCTGTTCTGCACCTTGGCACAAACATGCTGTGTACACCTGTGACTTCCTTCCTGCACTGCCTATTGTTCCAGCCCTTCCTGCAAGCATCTGATGGGGCAGTTCCCTTAACCCTTTTTCTCAGTGTGGAGCTCTGAGAGACCAGGAGCATAACAGGCTGCAGATAATGTCCTGAACTTGTGAAAACAAGAATGTTTTTCCTGTGTTTCTGCTGTGTTCTTCAGCAGTGAACATCCTCCAGGCCTCTGTATCCTGGTACTCAGCAGGGACGATCTCAGCTTGCCAAACCTAAACTCTCCATATAAACTAAGCATCACCATCACTCACAATTTACCCCAACCCAAATGACCCAGAGGAATGTCTAAAGCCTCACAGCAAGCTAGAGCCACCTCTGCCTGCCTGCAGCTCCTGCCCAGGGGCAGAGTGGCACTGTGCTCCAGTCACTGTGTGCCACTCCCTGTGCTGGTTTGAGGCTAATTAGAATATTCTAATGAAAGAAATTAGATCATTGGCTGTGGAAAGAAAATAACAGTCATGTCTGTATCAATCACAGTTTGTCCCGAGAGATATAAAAGCAAGAAACACAAAGTCAGTCAGTGTCTCTGGCTGCTGCTGCTGCATTAACTACCTTCACTTGAACCTGTGTAACCCCAACTAATCATCCTGCTTCTAACTCCTGATCTGGCAATCTAATCCCTGCATGTAAGACTTCTCATATAAGGGTGGGGGTGGAGAGAAGGAGGGATTGCTTTGAAAGCCCTCCTGGGCTGTTCTGCTGTTTGGAAGGGGTTTTGTAGTCCTGTATTACTTTTAACTTGTATATAATTGTATATAGTTGTAAATAGAGTAGAGTAGAGTAGAGTAGAGTAGA
>VWZI01022964.1:257-33114 GCA_013396835.1 Psilopogon haemacephalus
TGTATATATCTGTAAATATCTGTAATATATAGTAAATATTTGCTTGTATATTGTGCAAAGCTGTAAATATAAAGCTTCATTCATTAACTTCCAGACAGCTGAGTCTAGTCTGGGTGATTTAAAAATTGAGGGGGGGTGGATAACTCCCAAACTACCACAAAAGGCAATAAAGGATTAGCTTCTCTGGTGGTTCTGCATCTTCATGAGTTTTTCCCTTGGAACTAAAACTTTTAAGATGTATTTTATTTTTCACCACTTTGTTGTGTCTGGTGTGTGCATTGCACTCTGCATGAGCAGTGGTACATGTACACAGTGGGAAGATGTAAATAATTGAGGTTTATTTACTTTTTAAATATTTCTTTCTCCTTATGGTTGATGAATACGTTTAGAATTTATCTGATAAAGAAAAAAAAAAAGGTCAAATATTTTGAGGAAAACCCCTTATTTTTCTAGTTTTCTTGTTCTTTAGGAGGTTTGAATGCAGGCAAATTTAGAAAATGCTAAGTATGATTATGAAAGGAGATTTTAGCACTCCTGATCCTTGGGTCCTCAACAGTATTTTGAGGAAGATAACGAATGGCATGATGAGTAGTTGTAGACTGATTGAGGGAGGAAGCAACCTTTGGAGGCCATCTAATCCAAACTCTCTGGCTTACATTTTGGTTCAAAACCGCAGCGCATTTCTCCTGAAAGCTTGCAATGGGCTGCTTCAACTATGGTAAAGGAAGTAAGAAAAATACCTCTCAGCAGAAAGCAGCTTACTGAGCTTGGCATTTGTGTCTGTTGACTGAAACCAGAATGTTTTAGCTAATAAAACAGTTGCCTAAAAAATGTAATCCAGTCTTTTCTTCATCAGTTTCCTGTCATTTCCACTTTCTCAGATTCATCAGTATCCCAGTGCCATGGATTTTTTTTTTTTTAATTTTTATTTAGGCAAATACTTTAATCTATGTCTCAGTTTTATTTTGGAAGGAAGGGAGAAATTCTGTGTTCAAGTACATAATAGAGTCTCTTCGATCAAGATGACAAGCAAAATCTGGTCTGCAGATATTTAATGAGTCATTCTGAGACTGAGAAAGCAAGCAAAATTCAGCTGAATTAAACAGTAAAAGGCCAGGTTTTGTCTTGCATCAAATTCACAGATGGGCTGCAGGATAGATCAGTCCTGCTACACCTTAGGGCTGATCACCACTGCTTTCCCCATGCCACTGTTTTACCCGTAGGGAGGGGATATTCTTGCTTATACAAAGATGCAATAATAATTTCTAATAAACGTTAACATACATGCAGTATTATTTAATGTTTTGGGTGTTTTTTGTTTTTTGGTTTTTTTTTAATGTAAGCATGGGTATAAACTTCATCATCCAAATTACATTATATGTGGAGTAACTACTTACAGATTAACTACTGTGTTCAGTTCTGCAAGAGGGACATTGAGGTGCCCAAATAAGACCAGCTAAGCTAGTGAAGGGTTTTAATCACAAGTCTTATGAGGAACAGCTGAGGGCACTGGAATATTTTAGTCTTCAGAAAAGGAAGTTGAGGGAGACCTCATCAGCCCATACAGCTACCTCAAAGGAAGTAGAAGCAAGGTACATTTTGATCTCTTCTCACCTGCAACAAGTGACAGGACAAGAGGAAGCAGCCTGCAGTTGCACCAGGGGAAGTTCAGGTTGAATCTTAGGAAAACATTCTTCACAGAAGAGTTTATCAGGCACTGGAACACACTGCCCAGGGAGGTGGTGGAGCCACTATCCCTATATGCATTTAAAAGATGTGTGGACGTGGTCCTTAGGGACATGCTTTAGTGGTAGAGGCTTATCAGTAGTGATGGGATTGTGAGCTCTAGGTGAGTGGTGGGTGTTGATCTCAAAAATTTCTTCCGACCTCAACAGCTCCATGATTCTGCGATTCTGCATTTCTGCTGCAGCTTTACATAAATTTCAAATGAACTTCTCCTTTCCTTTTATTTTCTTTGTCATCAGTCTCATGGGCTGTGTTGTTCTGCATGGATTAAAGTTTGCCTTGTCCATTAACAAGTCCGTAAGATGATGGCTGAAATTGTCTTTGAAAAGGCAAAGTTTTTTTTCTAATCAACAAATAGCATTAAGATGATGTTTCCCTCTACTTCCCTTTCAGTATATGAGGAAAAACTGTTGCTGAGTGTGTATGTGTCTTTGCATGTGGAGAACTAAAGACTGATTCTGTACTGTTTGCCCACACTGACCATCTCAGTACCAATCAACAATATAAAGCCTTGGCAGTAACTTGCAGAGGGTCAGGAACTCAAAATCTGTTCCATGTGGATCTCAGGCAGAGACAGCTGAGCCTATGCCTTTTGTGCTAGGCCTTTTCTAGTGAATAAGTGCATCAGTAGCTGTGTAACAAGGCACAGGATGTTTTTTGTCCATTACTGCAACTACTGCTGACTACTTGCAGGTCCTGTAAGCTTGGAGGACCAGATCTGCATAAAATGTTTCACAGAAACAAACCCAGGAGACTTTCAGAAAGTACAACAGATGGTATTTCATCTTCCTCCACGGCTGCTGTCTGGGGTTTTGTATGGATGGATTATAAAATCCAGAATGTGCCTTATGATTTCTTCCAAAAGATCTGGTTCCTTGAACTAGATGGTTTCTATTATGGTTAATTGTAGGCAAACAAAAGTAATTTTTGTAGAATTATTTAAAGGTTTGGGTTGGAAGGAGCCTTTCAAGGTCATTTAGTCCAACCCCTCTGCAGTTGGCAGGGACATCTGCAACTAGTGCAGGTTACTTACTCCATCCAACCTGATCTGGAATGGTTCCAAGGATGAGGCATCCAGCACCTCTCTGGGCAAATTGTGCCACTGTTTCAACACTCTCACTGTAAAATTATTTCATTATGTCTAGTCTAAATCTCCCCTCTTCTAGTTTAAAACCATCATCACTTGTCCTGTCACAAAAGGCCCTGTCAAAAGGGATGTGAAGGAGGAGGGGGATGTAGTCATCAGGCTTCCATGTGGCAAAGTGTAGGAGGACAGACCAGTGTGGGAGCAGTGGGGGATTAGTAAGGGCTCTCAACCTGCTGCCCAGAAGGATGCTGGGGACAAAATAATGCAGTTGGAGTCTTGCAGAGATGAGCCAGATCCACTTCAGGTAGTAGCTGCCAACAGGAAAACATCACATGGTAATCCATGTAGTGATTACATGAGGGGTAGAGATAGGCTGATAGCTACAGAGGTGTCTGAGCATGGGCAGGTGGGATCTGACCCTAGGGTCAAAGTACAGACTGAGAAGAGTGCCCAAAGAACAGGGTAAGGGAAAATCAGTGAGTAAGTCAGCTCCAATAGAGGCACAACTGAAATGCCTCTACACTAACGCAAGGAGCATGGGGAACAAACAGGAAAAATTGCAAATGTGTGCAAGTCTACAGGGTTATGATGTCATTGGCATCACTGAGACATGCTGGGATGGATCTCATGATTGAAGCATAGGGATAGATGGTTATAGACTCTTCAGGAGGGACAAGCAGGGGAGAAAGGGAAGGGGTGTTGCCCTCTACAGCAATGATAAACTAGAATCCATGGAACTCCACCTGGGGATGTGCAACACTAAAACAGGGAACTTATGAGTAAAAGTTAAAGGGAAGGCATGAGAAGGGGACATCATAGTGGGAGTCTGTTACAGACCTCCTTATCAGGAAGGTGAAGAAGATGAGGCCCTATACAAACAAATATGAGAAGCTTCACACTATGTTTGTGAGCACCTAAGGAATCTGAATGTGCACAAGTCCATGGGGCCTGATGAGATCCACCCATGGGTCCCGAAGGAACTGGCAAATGAAGTTGCTAAACCACTGTCCATCATATTCAAAAGGTCATGGCAGACTGGTGAAGTTCCTGCTGACTGGAAGAGGGCAAATATAACACCTATCTTCAAGAAGGGAAAAAAAGATGACCCTGGGAACTACAGACCAGTCAGCCTCACCTCTGTACCTGGCAAGATCATGGAGCAGATCCTCCTCAAGGCTTTGCTAAGGCAAATGGAAAACAAAGCAGAGGTGATTGGTGGTAACCAGCATAAGTTCACCAAGGGCAAATCATGCTGACAAATTTGGTGGCAACAGTGGACAAAGGAAGAGCAACTGATGCCATCTACCTGGACCTGAGTAAGTCATTTAACTCTGTCCCACATGATGTCCTAGTCACCAAACTGGGAAAACACAGACTTGATGGGTGGACAACTCGCTGGATAAGGAATTGGCTGGATGGTTGCACACAGAGAGTGGTGATCAAGGGCACAATGTCCACCTGGAGACCAGTGACAAGTGGCGTCCCTCAAGGGTCAGTGCTGGGACCAGTGCTCTTTAAAATCTTTGTCAGTGACATGGACAGAGGAATTGAGTGCACCCTCAGCAAGTTTGCAGATGACATCAAGCTGTGTGGCACAGTTGACTTGCTGGAGGGCAGGGATCCATCCAGAGGGACCTGGACAGGCTGGAGAGGTGGGCCCAGGCCAACCTCATGAAATTCAACAAGGCCAAGTGTAAGATCCTGCACCTGGGTTGGCACAATCCCAAGTACAGCTCCAGGATGGGTGGCGAATGGCTGAGAGCAGCCCTGAGGAAAAGGACCTGAGGGTCTGGGTTGATGAAAAGCTCAACATGAGCCTGCAGTGTGCATATGTGGCACAGACAGCAACTGTGTGCTGGGCTGCACACAGAAGTGTGGCCAGCAGGGCAAGGGAGGTGATTCTCCCCCTTTACTCTGCTCTCATCAGACTCCACCTGGAGTACTGTGTGCAGTTCTGGAGCCCCCAGCACAGGAAGGACATGGAACTGCTGGAGAGAGTCCAGAGGAGGGCCACAAAGATGATCAGAGGGCTGGAGTACCTCTGCTATGACAAGCTATGAGATTTGGGAGCTCTTCAGCCTGGAAAAGGCTTTGAGGAGGTCTTATAATAGCCTTCTAATATCTTAAAGGGGCCTACTTGAAGGCTGGGGAGAGACTATTTACAAGGTCTTGTAATGACAGGAAATGGGGGGTAATAGGTTTAAACTGGCAGAGGGGAGATTTAAATAAGATGTTAGGAGGAAGTTCTTTACGCAAGGGTGGTGAGATACTGGAACAGGTTGCCCAGGGAGGTTGTGGCTGCTCCTTCCCTGGAGAGGTGTTCATGGCCAGGTTGGATGAGGCCTTGAGGTAGTGGGAGGTGTCCCTGCCTATGGTGGAGGGTTGGAACTGGATGAGCTTTGAGGTCACTTCCAACATAAACCATTCTATGATTCCATGATTCTGTCTTTCTTACGGGCCCCTTAAGTACTGAAAAGCTGCAATAAGGTCTCCATAGAACTGTCTCTTCTCCAGACTGAACAATCCCAACTCTATCAGCCTGTCCTCACAGCAGAGGTGTTCCAGCCCTCTGATAATTTTTATGGCCTCCTCTAGACCTGCTCCAACAGGTTACTTCCTCTGTTTATTAAATGCTGGGAAGATGCATAAATTATCATGAATAAATAATCAGTGGAGTTTTCTTATTTAAACATACAGATAAAGACTCCTATAAATGGCACCTTTTTTGTTTGGTTGTTTTTTTCCTCCCTGGAGAATTTAAGCTCTCCAGAAGAGGACACTGCATTGATTGGTGCTTTTGTTTTGAACTTGGAAGTCTGCTCCAGCACTTGAACACTATGCATCCACAAAGCACTCATTTTTTTACCCTGTAGATAGATGTCAGCTGTCGCATTTCTTGGTTGTTGTTTCTCATAGCATCTACTTTGTCTCTGTTTGGGTAATTTCTGCTGTCCTGTCATCCCACATCTCACTTCATCTCTGTGCATATCTCAATGACTATCCAAGGGCTCTCCTGTTTACTACTGCTGGTACAATTTTTCTTCTGTATCAATGAGATGGTCTAAAATTCTAGTCCTAGCCAACAAAGGAAGTGATGAAGAGGAAGGAGATGAGAAAAAGAGGTGTTTCTTCCATTAGTGTTTTCATAATTTTGTGCTGGAACAAGTGTGATTGACCCTGAAACAAACTTGGAGTTCTCCTGGGGTCCAGCATAGCATCTTGTAGCACCACGTTTTCCTGCAGAGCTCTCATTCACATGCTTTCCTGTCCTCTTCCAGCTGTTTTTCTCTGTGGACTCACATACCAAAGGGCTGGGGAGAGGCCGATTATCTTAATTGGATACTCATGGCCCAGAGCAGCGAGGAGAGCACTCCCTCAATCTCTGAGTCCTCAACACAGGAGAGACATGGGGCCTGCTGGAGTGGGTCCAGAAGAGACCACCAAGATGATCAGGTGGCTGAAGCATCTCTTTTATGAGGACAAGCTGAGAGAGTTTAGGTTGTTCAGCCTGAAGAAGAGAAGGCTCTGGAGAGACCTTATAGCATCATTTTGATATCTGAAGGGTTCTGGCAGGAATGCCAGTGAGAGACTGTTTAGAAGGACATGTGATAGAATGAGGGGCAGGGGTTTTAACTGGAGCAGAGTAGATTTAGGTTGGACATTAGAAGGAAGTTCTTTACAATGAGGGTGGAGGAACACTGGAAGAGGTTCCCCAGAGAGGTGGTGGAGGCCTCATCCTTGGAGACATTCAAGGTCAAATTTGATGGGGCCCTGAGCAACTTCATCTAGTTGGGTATGTCCCTGTGCACTGCAGGGGGCTTGGCCAAGATGATCTTTGAGATTCCCTTCCAAACTAATGCATTCTATGATTTTCCTACCCTACCCTTCATCTGAATGTCACCACTATTGATACACCAAATTTCATCTCTGGCAGCATTCCTGTTAGATTAGTGACTCATCCCTACTCTGGAACATCTCCACTATGGTGTTAGTAAGAATAATCTCATTTATTATACACATTAGCTGCTGGGATCACACACTCTTATTCATTTTTATTGCTAACCTTTTATGTGATATGCTTTGGGGATCTTTTTGATAACGAATTTATCTTTCAAGCTTTTGTTTATAGAATCCATAATTTACAAGGAGAAAAAAACCCAAACATTTACTTAGGTGTTTTCACCTGGAAAACTGTGGTAAGAGTATTTTTTAAAGTTTTCTGTTTTTCATTTTAATGGCTGTTTTTTGGTTTGTTGTCTTTTTTTTTTTTTTTTTCCCTGATATCACTTCCCTGCATCACATGGACGTAATCAGAAAAATATAAATAAAATCATCTCAATTTTATCATCAACACCCTGAATCTCTAAAAACGTTGTTTTCTAAGCCAATAAGTACTGAATGAACTAATAAGACCAGAAGAGGGACTGATTAAAATATAGTTTAAAAATGAAAACACTGTTTGTAATTTTTATCAGCTATAAATCTTTAAATAATGGCATTTTAAAAATGTTTGGCTTTTTCATCTATTTTTGTGTGCTGTTTTCACATTATGTTTCCAACAGCTTTGGCAACAAGTGTAAGATTAACCCTTTCCATTTTGTTTTTGAGTAAATGCCTTTGTAATTTTGTATACTGTTGGTGCTTGTGTGTGTGGTCATAGCACAGGTCTGCAGACTCAACTAAGAATATTGCAGTGCAACCAAAAACTTGCTTTCACTCAGATTTTATTTGTATAAAATCATACAATTGTTAAATGCTTTGTGTTTGAAGGGACATTTAAAGGTCATGTAGTCCAACCCCACTGCACTGAGCAGGGACATCTTCAACTAGATCAGGTTGTTCAGAGCCCTGTCCAACTTGACCAGGACAGTTTCCAGGGATGGGGCATTCACTGTCTCTCTGGGCAATGTACTCCAGTGCCGCACCACCCATACCACATCCCACACTCATGCCTTGTCATCATTAGAAAGAAAAACGAACTAATAAAAGAAAACTGTCAAACATTTTGAATGGCCTTTTTTTTCAAAATGACTTGGGCATCCTTTTAAAAATACATTCAGACACCACTTTAACACTTGCTTGTGCTACTGCTGTAGAGCATGAAGAAGGGAACATAATTAGACTTTTCCGTCTTGGACAGATTGAAGCAATGGGGTTTGATAGGGAAATTTCGCAAATGAATTGGTATTTTCCAGAACATTGATTTATTTCAATCAAAAATGAATTGTCTTTTAAACTCTCTTCTTCTTAATCCACTACCAGCATTAGAAACAATGAATCAAAGTGCTTTGTTTTATTTAAAAGCTACTTAACTGCGTCTTAGTAATACGTCAGAATTATGCAAAACCTTTTAAAGTTTGCATCCTCTTAAAAAGGGAGAAAAACTCTTAATTGTAAAACCGTCCAACCAAAGCTAAAATTCCACACTCTGACAGATTAGCAGCTTTTTAATCCATTGCTCAGCTCTGCTCTGCACTTATTCTTCATAAAACCTGGCTTAAAATTTTAAGTCTGTTTTGCAATTAGCAATCATGGAAAATCCACTTAGAATCAGAGGATTGGTTGGAAAAGACCTTTAAGATCGTCAAGTCCGGCTGATTCTCCCTAATTCTCCTGTCTGAACCAGAACACCTTAGCCAGTGTATGTGTGTGTGGTGAAAGGAGTTCTCTCAATTCTCTGAATTTTTTTGTTAATTTTAGATCTGGGCAGGTAAAACAGCCCTGAAATCCCACTCAATCATTTCTCATGGAATGCCAAGCTTGTCTGACCGTCAAATCATAGAATCATAGAATTGTTTCATCTGGAAAAGACCTCAAAGATCATTTGAGTTCAGCTGTCAACTTAAGACCAACATGGACATTAAATCAACATCTTGAAGTACCATGTCCACATGTTTCTTGAGCACCTCCAGGGATGGTGACTCCACCACCTCCCAGGGCAGCCTGTTCCAATGCCTGATCACATTTTCCTTAAAGGTTTGTTTTTTTTTTTCTCCCAAATAACCAACTTAAACTTCCCCTTGCATAATTTCAGCCCATTTTCTGTCATTCTATCTTCTGATACTAGGGAGAAGAAACCAACCTCCACCTCATTAAAACCCCCTTACAGGGATTTGTAGAGCGCAACAAGGTCTCCCTCAGGCTCCTCTTCTCCAGGCTGAACATCAGCTGTTCCCTCGGCTGCTTCTCAGCAGACTCATTCTCCAGACCCTTCACAAGCTTTGTTGCCCTTAAATCATTTTTAGTCATTGTGTTTTAAATCACTTTTAGCCTTTATGTTTCCATCATGAAGCGATGGACTTTTGATTCTAGTAATTTGACATTTGCTTGTACTAAATCAAAAAGATTTGATTTTTTTTTTTTTCTAGTAGAAACTGGAAGGACATTTTTGGACTGATTTTTTGTTTGTGGGTTTTTTTTGTTTTGTTGTTTTGTTTTGGGTTTTTTTGGGAGGGGGGATGCATGTTGCTTAGTTGGTTGTTTCTTGTTTTAATATTTTCACTCCTGCCTGAAAGAAAGTACAAGATGAGAAGTGACTTTTCTAGCATCAACATGATTTAGTGCAGATGCAGAGAATATAATGTTTGATACTGCAAACTATTGTTAGCCTCTTGAGCATCTTTAACAAGCTTGAAAACAGAAGACTGAAATCTGCAAACTATATAGTTTGCAGTCTTTTGTTTTCAGTCTTACCAAGCTGTTCAAGCTGCTGTTAAACACCTGACATATTTCTAGTGTCCTTGCAAAAGCAGGGAATCTGTTAATAAATTAAAATGAGCTATTAGGGAAATAATGTAATGAAGTTTGTTGGCTGGTTAGGATTTTTGTGTTCAGTTTTGTTGGATATTTCCCCCTCCCCCATACTGTGAGCTGGAAGCAGGCTCTAATTAGCATCTCTGCTTCATCTCACTCTGTTTTACTGTGAGGTGTATGCCACCTTCTGGGTGACACTTCATGCCAGCAACTTCCCCTGATGCTGTTTCTGATGTTTTGGGATGTCTCTGCTTCTTGTCAAGATTGTGTGTCTCTCAAAGCTTTTGTTCATGGCTTTGTTGTTCAGTTGTGAAGTAGATTTTCAGAACTGCATCAAATTTGAACTACTGTTCCTTGCATCTAGCCACATAGAATGGATCAGCATGGATGTTTCTCTTGGCTGGCATCTCTCAGCCAAGAGTCAGTGCCTGGTGGGGGTAAAATGAATGTATATGGCTCTAGAAAGAGCTTTTCATGATTAACTATTTGGATCTTTCTTGGTTGCCTGAAGACTATTTTGCTGGGTTTAGGGGTGCTGCGTTTTCTTTTTTATTTTTTACTATGAGATTGGTTAGGGTGTACCCTCCAGCACATGGATCCAAAGTGGTCAGAAAGATGAACAGTGCGGTTTTAGTGTGGCTGCACATCTCCTTGGCCAGGCTCCCCGAATGTGAGCTGATCCACTGGCACCTTCTGCTTTCCTGGAGACAGAGGACATGCTACAGAGCTGGGGACATGCCAGCACTGAGTATCTTCAGTGCACCTAGAGTGTCTCTCTGATTTATTTCTTCTTCAGCAGTTGCTTATTAGCATATATGCTAAAGAAGGGTATGAGAATAAAAACGTCTTAAGATAATGCAAAGCAGATCTGATTGAATGTTGATTGCACTGTTAAAAAAAAGATAAATAATGCTTCATTTTCTCTATGAACCACTTCTTGGGGGGTTGCACATTTGCATTTTACTGGCTGAAGACTTGGTATTATGTTTGGAGTTGCAACTCCAGACAACCTCATCATGGTGGGGAAAAGGAGAATGGGAATATGACAAAGCTCCCCAGGATATAATGCTCCATCCAGGTGACTAAGTAGAAAACTTCTCTCTTGAGTGATTTAAAATGGGAATGTACAGATTGTATATAGCCTCTTTTCTCATTTGTTTGTGGAGCATAATTCTGTATCTTTAACTCAGAGGTTGACTTTCACTGCAAGTTGATGCCTACCCTTTACCTGGGCTATCCCTTGTGATGCCTCCTGTGCCACCACAGCAGACACTTGAAAAGCTGGAAAACATCTAGATCTCACCTACATGGGAAATTTTTGTCTGAGTAGCCTCTGCCCTTGACTTCTTAGAATTTCCTTGGCATGGGTTCTGTGTTTATTACTACTTCCAGAGATATGTGCTGTATATTTATTTATAACTTTATATTTTATTTCACCCTAGGATTTTCCAAGAAGAAGGTGTGCTGAGTTCCAGTTAAATTTCATTAGCTCTAGCAGGAACACTTGTGCTGGGGACACTCTGTGTTGCAGTTTCTTCTCTGGGGACATGTTAATTAAGGCACAAATCTCAGAAGCATTGTAAGGGTTAATGTGTTTTTGAAACTGCTTCAGAGAGCAGAAGAAAAAAAAAATCATGCTTAGGTGGGATCCTTACTATCCTGAAATCACTCTCCTTGCCAACATTACCTCCTTGGGCTTTTATACTCACTAAATTTGGGCCCTGCACTCAATTTGCCTTAGAAATTGCAGTATCTCTGTCTTCTCTGGTTAACTGACTGTAGGAAGATTCACTGATCTTTCAAAGAAAAATTATTTGTTCTCATAAAGAGAGATCACTGCAGTTTGGGTTGGGTTTGGGGTGTTTCTTTTGGTGTTTTGGGATTTTTTGTGTGTGTGTGTGTGTGTGTGCGCTTGGTTTGTTGGTTTGTTTGTGGGTTTTTTTCCCCTTTTTTTTTCTCTATTTTTTTCTGCTAGTGTATCTGATGGGGAAGGTGGGAGTAAGATACTTCTTCAGTGCAAGGCTGTGGGGTGAGAGACCTCCTAACTTCTTGGCTTTCCCTGGGGGAGAGAAGGAGAAGGCAAATACTTCACTTCCTAAGTTTATCTCTCTTCCAGATGGGTTGGATGAAATAGGTCTGCCAGCTGAAATGCTTTAAGTAAAGCTTAATTTCTGGAAGCAGGGAAATATTATTTCGTATGTTCAGAAGAACTTGACCAAACCAGAAAAGCAATTTCCAAAAACTGGCCAGCAGTTTATAAGTGTTAATGCAAACAGAGACCCTGTGTTAGCGTGTAGGTAATTGAGTTCTTGAATACACTGACCCCACTGTATGAAACAGGGGGTGGGAAGAGGATTGATACAAACACTAGCTTCATTCCTTTTGTTAAATGTGTAGTGTCCTCAGTGTCCCCTCCTTGTTCTGTGGCCATGCTGAAGAAACTCAAGTCTTTTCTACAGATCTCTTCAGAAATCCATAGCAAAGAGCTTTGGAACATTGCCACGTGAAAGAGCATCACGTTTGATGCTGAGGGAAGTGTCTTGCCTGATGAGTGTGATTTTTCCTTACATTTCCCTTTGTCACTTACTTCTCTCAAACTTCAACAGGAGGAAATCAAAAGCTCCCAAGCTTGCATGCCAGGAGCTTTGCAACACTAGACATGATGTTGCTTCTTTCATTCCCTTCCATTTCCCATTCTACTTTAAGTTCTTTTCCTGGAGGAAAGGAGCCTTGCCCAAACATGTTCTCAACCAATCCTTTCTATTCTGGTATTTGTCAAAGCTTTTTTTGACCAGTTTCAACAGAAGAACAGAGGTGGTGAGGGTAAATTAGCTTCCTGTAGTTAATATGAAATGGAAAGACAGCAGAGGACCACAACAGCGTCCTCACTTCAGAAGAGACATGGGATAAGACACCAGAGTTCCCAGAGAGGTGTACCCTGGGAAGCTGTTGAGTACTGGTGTCTAGAGGACCTATGGACATAGGTGGCTGTGCCTCCACCAATTCTTGCTTGTCTGCCTTCTGTAGCATTTCCATTTTCCTCTGACAATCTTTGTTGTTACTCTTCAGCAGCTGGACTCAGTAATTTAACAGTTGGACTCAATGATCTTAAGGTTCTTTTCCAACCCAAACAATTCTATGATTCTTTTTCTTCCTCCCTGTGCCTCCATTTTCTTCCATCTCTTCATTTCTAAGTCAACTGTGGAAAATCTAAAATGAAGACATAAATTCAGCATTTTGCTCCAGAGCAAATGTCTTGTTCTTGGACCAGAAGCCAGAAATCAATCTTTTTGTCTCTCTTGAGTTCATTTCCCATTGCCAGAGGCACATGGCTGTTGTTATGGATCACAGTCTTTGGTAAACAGTTCCTTCCATGGATAACGTAGGTCAACACTATGACAAGTTTTCAAGGAGAGAACTGGAGCATTGCAGTGGCTCCCCTGGTCCTGGGGAAGGAACAAGATTCTTGGTGGGTGAAACTTATCCATTCAGCTGTCTTGTTGAGGAGATTGGCAACAAGGCTGAGTTCAGGTGTTCTTTATCCATACTGGCAGATGTAAAATGAAGATTTGGGGTGGTTGGTTTGAAATTAGACTGAGCAAGTATCTCTATACCTGTACTTGACTCCTTGCAAGACTTTCATTTCACAAAACAGGAGTTTGTATACCAAATAACATTCTTCAGCAGAAGATATGCAGCTCTTTGGAGAAGGACATGGGAGTCCTGGTGGATAAAAAGTTCACCATGAGCCAGCAATGTGCCCTCATGGCCAAGAAGGCCAATGGTGTATTAAGAAGAGTGTGGCCAGCAGTCTTCAAAAGGGTGTTCTTCTTTCTCTTTACTCTGCCCTGGTGAAGCCTCATCTGGACTATTGAGATGCAGTTCTTGCTTTCTGAGTTCAAGAGAAACAGGAAAATACTGGAGACAGGCCAGTGGACAGCCACAAAGATGGTGAAGGAACTGGAGCATCTCTGTGAGAAAGAAAGGCAGAGACACCCGGGACTGTTTAGCCTGGAGAAGACCGAAAGGGGATTGTTTCAATGCTTATCAATATGTAAAGGGTGGAGACTATGAGGATTCTTTTCCATTTCAGCAGTGATCAATGATAGGAGAAGAGGCAGCAGGTACAAACTAGAACACAGGAGATTTCACTTGAGCTTAAGGAAATACTTCTTTCCTTTGAGGATGGCAGAGTACTGGAGCAGGCTGCCCAGAGAGGTGGTGGAAACTGCTTCTCTGGAGAGATTAAAAATCTTCCTGACTGTATTTCTGTGCAACCTGCTGTAGATTACCATGCTTTAGCTGGGGGATTGGACTAGATGATCTCCAGAGATTCCTTCCAACCCCCACCACTCCATGATAACTTCATTTAAAGCTTTCAAAGGAGCAAGGATGCAGATGCAGAAGATCTGGAGATCTGTCCTTTACAGAACACAGACATAGCTCTTGGTGGTGCACTGGGGAGAAATTCATCACAATCATGAGTATTGAGATGCTTTGCTACAGCCACATTACATATCTTAAGTAGAAAGATTGAGTTGCTTCTCCTGTTTTTCCTCTTTTTATCATATATTGCCTCTTCTTTCCTACAACTTGTGAGTTATTTTAGGTTAGCTACAAAATTAAGTTCAGGAAGGCAATTGACTTCACCTGGCTGCAGAGGAGCCATCACGAGCTTCAGATTAGTGTGAAATAATTAATAGGCAAGGAAGATTAACGTGGGGAAGATGGGTATTTTTCATTAATGTTAAGGAAAAGACTATTGCTGTAGATACCTTTAGCATGTGTGTTGTCCTGAACCTCTACCTATTCCCTTTGGACATTAATTATATTCAGATCACTAGAGACAAGACCCTATAAACCTGTCTTGAAGAGGAGCTGGAAAACATTTCCACTTGCCAGCTCGCTTAGATATCTTATTTTCCAGCACAACTGCTGTTGGTGATGGTTGGAGCTAATGACTGCCACGGCTTCTTGAGAGCCCTAGGGATGCTCATATGCATCAGAGGCATTTTCTCCCTCCTGAGCAGGATGGAGGGAGGCTGACCATGAAATCTCAGGTATATTTTGCTCCAAGCACTAGCACCACATCTCTCCACTGGTCAGTTCTCATCCTGAATGTTTCTTGTAGACATGTCACAAACCCATGATGAATTAAGGATTAAAATTGCACTGAAATGTTGAAAGCAATGCGCTCTCAGTTGCCATGGGAAAAATAGTTGTAGAAATCAAGTGTAAGACTTCCCTAGATTTTTAAGGTTCCCAAACACTCTCTACCATACCCTGAAAGGAAGCCATAATGAGATGGGGGTCAGTCTCTTCTTCCAGTAACAAGAGATGGTGCAAGAGGAAACAGCCTTGAGTTGCAGCAGTGAAGGTTTAGGTTGCTTGTTAGGAAAAAAAAGTTCTTCACCAAAAGAGTTATCAAGCCCTAGAACAGGCTTTGCAGGGAAATGGTGGAGCAGCTACCTCTGGAGGGATTTAAAAGATGTGTAGATGTGTATTTAGGGAAATGGTTTAGTGATGGACTTGACAGTGTTGGGTTTATGGTTGGACCAAGTAGGAAAATACCAGAAATTATGCTGTTAGGTGCTGCTGCTTTAGCAGTTTCCATCTCTGTTTGCCAGGTGGACAGCAGGTTAAGCTGATAGCAGAGGAAATTGGGTTGCCTTGTCTCCTGCCAAGAGCATTCTGTTTGTGCTGGTTTGAGGCTAATTAGAATATTATAATAAGAGAAATTAGGGTATAGGCTGTGGAAAGAAAGCAATGCTGATATCTACTTTGCTTGTAGGTTTGCTGAGCTGTAGAGGAACAGGGACATAAACATAGATAAAGGGAGAGTAACTCTGGTCTGAGCTCTGCCTGTTGGTCTCTCCCTTTCATTGGCTTCTAGCCAACTAATTGATTCTGCTTCTAACCCCTCTTGCTAATCTTCCTAATTCACCTTACACATAAGGCAGATCCTGGGATAAGATTGGTGAGTGGGGAGAAGGTGGAAGGGTGGTTGGAAACCCCTCCTGGGGACTCTGATCTCTGGGAGGGGCATTGTGTTTCTTTATTACCTTTTAAATGTATATAATTGTAAATATTTGTTATATATTGTAAATATGTGTTTGTATATTGTGCTAATCTGTAAATATAAAGCTTCATTCATTAACTTTCAGCCAGCTGAGTCTAGTTTGTGTGATTTCAAACATGTTGGGGGGCAGGAAACTCCAAAATGGTCACACTGTTGAAAAGCAAACAGAGAAAGTAAATGGGAACTATAAAAGTATTTTTAGAAAAGTCTAGTTAAGGAAGTGGAGGAGTAACATTTTGTACATAGGATCCTATAACATATCAAATAATATTCAAGTTGGATAATAGGAAAAAAATACTGAAGGAGTGATCAGGCATTGGAACAGGCTGCCCAAGGAGGTGGTTGAGTCATCATTCCTGGAGATGTTCAAAAAACATGTAGACATGGCATTTCAGGACATGGTTTAATGGTCATGGTGGTGTTGAGTTGAAGATTGCACTCATTGATCACAGAGCTTTTTGTTTTCCAATCAAAACAATTCTATGATCTTGTGATTCTAAAAGTATTTTTTTCCTAGTGGTGGCCCTGAACTTTATTAGTTCTAGGGCATAGAAAGTATTTACTGGATATTGGCAACCTTATACTTCTGGAAGAGTTGTAATATTTTAGCACTTGCTTTATGTAGTTGAAGGTGTTTAATTATTTATTACGCACAAATGTACTTCACATTCACTTTCTGTCACGGCTGTGGTATGTCTTCACTTAGCTTGACAGTACAGATGCATTTTTTATTTGGTTTAAGCTGCTGTTCTTAAATTGGTTTGCTTGTCTGCTTGAACTGCTGAATCCTCCAGAAGTAGTTACATGTCTGCTTGACATGTCGAAGATTGAAATGAGCAGTTAAAACCACCTCCTTTTTACCTTCCCCTTCTCCTTCTCCTTCTCCTTCTCCTTCTCCTTCTCCTTCTCCTTCTCCTTCTCCTTCTCCTTCTCCTTCTCCTTCTCCTTCTCCTTCTCCTTCTCCTTCTCCTTCTCCTTCTCCTTCTCCTTCTCCTTCTCCTTCTCCTNCCCTTCCCATTTCCCTTCTCTCCCAAAAGAAAACCAAAATAAAACCATAAGTTGGCAGTATGCTGTAATGTGAAATAAAGATGCTAGGGTAGGAAAATGCAAACTGGACTCAATGCAGTTCCCTCAGATAAGCCATTCTTCAAGAGTTGCATTTTCACAGGAATTGTTGGAAAGTTCTTCTCAAATTTCCATTTCTCTTTGGTTAGTGTTTTGTTTGTGATTTTGTTTTGTTTTTTTGTTGTTTGTTTGTCTTGGGGTTTTGTTTGTTTTATGGTTTTTGTTTGATTTGGTTTATTAAATTTTATTTTTCCCCAGTCAACTTGTACTTCTTTGCTCTGTTAGATATTTATGGATTGAGTTTTCAGGCCTCTGAGGAGGAGTTATCATAGAATCATCTCACAGTCATCTTGCATTTAGCTAGAATGAATATTCTGAGCCTTTAAAAGTTGTTTCCATGCCTTCATAATATGGGCCTCATATTGTCCTGTTGATTTTTCCTCCTTTTCATTAAGGAAATAACCAATAGAGGGTGAGAAAATTGGTCTCCTTTTGGTAACCCAGAGGAGCTGGGATAGATCTTACTCAGCCAAATCAGCACTTGAATTGCTGGGGAGCTTTGTAGACCAACTCTGGACATGCAGAATTGTTCAGTGATTCAACTCTGTTACTCAGTGTTTCTTATGGTGTTGTAGGAACTCCAAAATGCAGGTGTGCACAGTCTGTACAGTGAAATTGGTGCTTCTGCTGCATTTTGCAATATTTACCATAATTTTGCAATATTTACTAGAACTTGTTTTTGCTTTTGTTTTTTTTTTTTTGTTTACATTTTAAATGACTCTTTAGCAGAACCTGTTGGATGCTGTGAAACTGCACAGTTGTCCTCATGTGGGAACATATTGAAGTCTGCAGTCCATAACATGTGAGGGTTTGAATGGAGCACTGCTCCTAGCTGATGCTTACATTTGAGGACTCAAAGAAGTTTCCAGTCCTTGGTTTGGTTTCATCATAGTTCATCTGAGGATTCATTCAGGAAAATACTCAATGTGTATGGATCCAGGATCACTGAGCCAGGCTGAAAACCTGCACAGTCAAATTCAGTGTTTCTAAGGCAAAAAATGGAAATCACAGAATGGCTTAAATTGGAAGAATCCTTAAAGATCATCTAGTTACAATGTCCCTGCCATGGCCAGGCACACCACCCACTAGACTAGGTTGCTGAAAGCTTAATCCAGCCTTATCTTACATACTTCCAGGGACCAGCTGTCCAGAATGGGCAGCGTGTTCCAGTGTCTCGCCATCTGCATAGTAAAGAATTTCTTCCTGATGTTTGATCTAAATCTAGCCTGCTCCAGTTTAAAACCTTTGGCCCTTGTCCTGTCACCACAGGCCCCTATAAATGATCCCTCTCCAGCTTTCCTGTAGTCTCTCTTCAGGTACTGGTAAATGAGCCCTTCTCTCCCCTACACATCAAAAAACCTGCTATCACAAAAGGTGTGAACCAGTCCTTTCAGCACATGCAGCTGGAAATTTAGCCAAGCTAAAGCCACATACTAGCCAGTCATTCCCTCCTATTACTAAACACAGACCATGTCTGCACACTGAATATCCAAGAAAAAGCTTCCAAAACTGGGGTCAGCACAGTCTGTAGAGATCTAAAAATCTGACTCTGCTGCTCTTTTTGCTAGTGATATAAGAAAGGCTTGATCATGTTAGTAATAAGTGAAATTCCTGGGGCTTTGGGTAAGCCCAAGCTAATTTCTTGTGTTCTATGGCCTCATCTATAAAGCAAAGGGAAGTGGTATCTGAACAGCTGCAGGAAGTGTGTGGAATCTCTATAAATGAGCTCCTGTGTATTTGGACTGAAGACTGTTTAATGTCCTGGTTTTGTGTCAACCTGACAGACCAAGGACTTTCATTTAGAGCTGCTACAGACTTGAACTGTCTCATACGAGTGCTACTGGGGTTGAGATGTGTGAGAACCACGAGGTCCATCCTGAGGACTATCCAGAGCTTCTCATTTAGGTTTTCATCTTGCTCCATGACTGACTTTCATTTTTTCCAGCTGTCAGTTGGGTTCATGGTGTTTTAACAGTGAAGGGAAATATGATTAAGGGATGGAGAATATGTCATAGTTACAGTCTCCTGATTTGAAAATATGAATTGTACCTCGTACTGGAGGTCACGCTCCAGCTCTGTTGAATGTTCTGTGGTGTGTTGGCTGGACAAGACCTGTGGTGCTTTTGGACTTCACCAGAGTTTGAGGTAAAGCAGCTGCTAGGAAAGCTGCAAAAGCCAGTCTCCGTGGAAGCCAGAATAGAGCATGGGGAAAATCTGCTCCAGGGCTTCTCCCATAAAGCTGGTGCCAAAGACATAGGTATAGATAAGTGCTTCTCTGGTGTCTGTTCAAATGCTAAACTCCCCTTTAGAGCTTAAGTGATGTCCAAGCTCACATTGCTCCTTCTCTGGGGAAGCTGTGGAGGGTAGTTTCAGGAGGGTTTAAAGTTGGTTAATAAAGCCAAGAAGAAAGAACCCTACCACCAAATCTCAACCCCCCAAACATTTAAACTCTCACTTCAGTTTTCTGCTAGGGTACTCTGCCAAAACAGGACATTGGGACTGTTGTTGAGAAAAGTTGTTTGGGCAGCAGCAACAGCACTGAGTCAAGACGAAACAGGAAGGGGAGCTTCTCGTAGAGTTGAAAAACAAATGTGTGGAGGACCCATCTGGGTTCCCATCTCTCTCCTGCCCCAAAAGCTTTGAGCCCATAGAAGAGTTACACTGGCTGCTGCTTTCTTACTGCTTGCCTTCTCTCTGAAGGCAAGACATGCTTGTATGCCCTCTTGCCCATTCTGTTGTGCTTCCAGTTTTTCATTCATTCATGTTTCTCATACTCACACTTGATAAATGAGCAGAGATCACTTAGATTCCAATTACTAGTAGATCCTAAGTTAGGAGGTATTGTGTAGAAGTTTGAACTTGATGATCTTAGGTGTCTTTTCCAACTTTAATGATTCTTAGATTTTAAATACTGTTCTGATTCATATGGGTTATATCAGCCTTGTTGCAGCAGCATCTTTACTGTCCTGATGGTACTGGAGTATTATTTGCCTGTCTGGTACAAGGTGCATGATCAGTCCCTGTGTAAGGCTACATGAGACCCCCTACTTGGGCTAAATTGCTGCAACAAGGAGGAACCAGTATTGCCCTTCAAAAAAGCTGGACGAGAGTAGATTTAGACTGGATATTAGGAAGAAATTCTTTACAGTGAGGATGGTGAGACATTGAAACAGGGATGGTGAGATATTGGAACAGATTGCCCAAAGAAACTGTGGAGACCTTATCCCTGGAAATGTTTTAAAACCAGGCTGGGCTTTGAGCAATCTGATCTAATGTGTGTTGTCCCTGCCCGTTGTAGATGATTTTTAAGCTCCCAAACCATTCTGTGATTCTGTGATCATCTGGGAATCGAGCCCTTTTCAAAATGATTTCCAGTATTAATATACCCTCTCTCTTTTTGTCTTCACAGCCACCCAGATTGATCCCAGTGAACTACAGGAACTTTTTCAGGAGACTTCAGCCAATGTCTTCCGAATTAACTCCAATGGTGCGTATAATGAAAGGTTTCCTCCTCAGTTATCTGCTGTCCTGCTGATCATTCATGTGCATGGCAGCTCCTGTTCTCGGGGAGCAAATATTAATACAATTTTGCTGCTGCTCCATCTCACAAGTATCAGCACATGTCCAAGACACAGTTCTTTATAAGATGTAAAAATATTCCACCATATGTTCCATTAAACAGGCACAGATATATTCAATCCTTGCTGAGACCACATCCTTTTCTATTTTTAATTGTGTCATCTGTTACAATAGGGAGTTGAAGCGCAGAAAGGTGGAACAAGGCAGACTCATTTTGTAATGTGTTGCAGCACTACTGTGTTCAGTGTCTGTCATAGGAGCCTGCAAACATCCATCTCCCTTAGAAAAACACTGACACCAAAACTCTTCTGTTATTCTTCACTCTGTAGACTGAGCAGGGATGCTGTTGCTGCTCATGTCTCCCTGGTCCCTGGAGATGCCGAATGCTTCCCTCCTTTGGAGATGTGCTCTGGCTCATCAGTTTTGGTGTGCTGGGCTGGAGAGATGTGTTTTGCAGATAGATATAAAGTAGCATCATTGAATGATGATGGTTCATGTCATGGTATTCCAGTTCTAAAATACAATATCTTCAGACAAGGATGTCAAATTATCAGATGCTGATTTCATGGTGGACCTTGAAATTGCTTCCACACAGCTTCTCTGACCAGTCTGGTCTGTGTCTATTGCAGAAAAGGCTGGCCTAGGTGTAAAGAATTCATCTTAGTGCCTCCTGATTTCTGCAGGTAGCCCCACCAACATGTCCCAAAGGTAAGCCTCAGTCCTTCTGGCAAGGAAACCTTACTAGAAGGATCACAGAATCATGGAATGGTGAGGCTTGGAAGGGACCTCTGGATATCATCTAGTCCAATTCCCCAGCTAAAGTAGGTTGCCCGGAATCATAATGTCCAGGTGGGTTTTGGAAGTCTCTAGAGGAGGAGACTCTACAAGCATTCTGGGCAGCCTGGACCAGGGATCCAGCACCCTTGCAAGACAAAAAAAAAAAAAATCTAAAACACAATCATCTCTTATTTAGAGGAATTATTTATTCTCTGTCTGCCTGGAAAGTTCAAGCACCAATTTTTCTATGATTAAAGGGAGTAGTAGGTTTGAGTTTACTTTCAGCAGTGATCACCTTGAGTTCAGGACCTTCTGCAACATGGATGTTCCTCACCTCAAGGACTGCAAGTCTCATTGCTGCACTCTTATGTAGGCTCTGGATAGATTCCATGAAGTCATTCAAGGGCCCAGCTTACTTTAAAGTCAGAAGGAAAATAGTTATTCCCACTATATGTCTTATATGTCTGTGCAACAGGACAAGACAGAATGGATGCTGGCTGGCTGTAAAGCTGTTTTGAAAAAAAAGACCTGGTGGTACTGGTCAATCACAAGTTGAAAATGCATTAGCAGAAACCATGTTCTTTTCTATAATTACCAAAGGGAAAACTGTAAAGTAGGTGGAGCCATAATCTCAGATGTGTATGGTGGAAGGATGAGAGGCTTAGTGCATGTGAAACAAAAGAACATTATCACTCAGTATGAAGAGAAAGATTCTGGCCATCAAGGTGGTCAACCAGTGCAACAGAACCAGAGAGGGTGTGTGATCTCCATCCTTCAAGATATTCAGAGTTGGACAACACCCTGAATGACTTGCTCTTTCGTGGACCTTCTGAGCAGAAAGCTGGACTAGAGACCTTCAGACATCCTTAGCCTCCCTTGAAATTTTGGTTAGACTTAGCCCAGTGAAGCCCAGGTTAGAATTCACCTTCTCAGCAGCAAAGACCCATTGCTGGCTCTTACTCAACCTAGTGTCATCTAGGGCTCTCAGGGCCCTTTTCCTGAGCTTTTCCTTTAAACAAATCCAATGGTATGACCCGGGCTTGTGGCCAGTGTGGAAGCTTGAGTCTCCCAGTTGTGATCTTCAATCTTGTTTTATCAGTCACTAGTTTTACCTTGACAATGGTAGTGATGAATGGTAGTAGCTCTTTTGGCCCAAACCAGGGGCTCAGTGTGAAGTATCGCAACTTGCTCATGAGCTCGTGTGCCCTACTAATACTCAACTAGCCCAGATAAGGCAGCCTTGATATATGTCTTTGTGCTGTAGTCACAACTCCTGCTGTAAGTGGAGTTTATCTTGAGAAATCCTTCACTTGAGTGGGCCTCATTTTTTAAATGACATGATTCAATTTCTGGTTTTATTCTTTGTTAGAATTGCATTAATCGTTTCAATTAGGCTGTGAGCAGTTTCTGGTGGTCTTTGTGCCACCTCTTGAGATGGTATGGAGAGCGTGATGATGTGCTTGCTGTTAAGAGTTGACTGTGTTGAGTGCTCTGTGAAGCAGGTAATGACAGCACCTGCACTTAAAACTATTTTGCCAAATTGGAGAGGGTACAGAGAAGAGCTGTGACAACTACTGGAAGTCTGAAAATCAGCCTTTAAAATGCATGCCATCCAAACTTCTGTTTTAGACATCTAAGAGGGCTTGATCATGGTGTGTAAGTACCTCTCTGGGAAGAAAGACATCAAATAGCATAGGGCTCATTAATCTAACATGCTCACACATAACAAGATCAGGAGATAGGAGTCAAAGCTAGACAAATTCAATCTTTCTGTATGAGGATAACTGGCCATTAGAACTGCTTGTTGAGGGAATGTGATGGATTTGGCGTTGCTTCAAAGCTCTAAATCAAGATCTGAATGTCTTTTTATAAGATATACTTTAGCCCTGCTACAGTCTACAGTCTTGATGTAGGAGTGATGGGACAAGATTTTATGGGAGGAAATCAGATTGGATAATCAGAATTGCTCTCTCTGGCCTTTAAAATCTATGAATCTATGAATGTATAATGCTTTTAAAAGTGCTTTTAGGTTGAAGAAATGCCCATAAGATACTCTACTGTTGTTGCTCTGTTCACCACCCACACTAATTTTTGTCTGGTAGTCAGTTTCATTCAGGTTGTGTGGCTTCTTGATAGCCTTTGCCCCAAAAGTAGGTACAACTCTTCAGGAGGGGGATGCTGAACATACTGCTACGGTTTCACAGAAATAATCCATGTTAGGTAAAGAACTTTGTAGGGATATAAAATGGGGAAGGACGCCCAGGATGCTTTCTGCCCTCAACAGCTGTACCATATGGTCTCTTCAGGAAACTCAGCAAGCTCCATCTCAGAGCATGTAGCAAAAGTCAGTCCTGTTGCTTGTTTACCACCACAAAAGTGACTGAGCAGGGAATGAGCATCTGCACCGCAGATGCTCACCAGATGATAATGGTTTCCACTCTTGCAATGGGCATGGTGTGTTGAACCTCCTACAAAGTTGCGTAAATCAAATCACACCTCCTCTTTTTAATTTTTTTTCCTGCCTTACTCCAACCTCTTTGGGATTTTCCAGGCTCCCCATTGTGTTTGGATACCAAACCAGGCTATGCATCTATTTAGATTCACAAAATGCCAAGTTGTGGGCAGACTTGGATTTATTTTTTCTGTCTTTGAGGAATGACTACTTTTAATGAAACAAGAAATCAGCTTTGTACTGGGATCTTAAAGCACCATTATTTTCTTTTACTAATATCACAGAAGTAATAAGTACTGCATGCTTTGTCCATCTTTTCTCTCTGTATTCTTCTTGCAAAAGTTGAAGCCTTTGGGATGACTTCAATTATTCTTGGATAGCTCAGTATTTGCCTCCTTACCAAGGGAGATCTGTGCAGTTCAGAACTTATCAAGGCTGATCTCACATAGAAATTCCTCCTGTACTCTTCTTCTGCTATGAAAAAAGAAATTTTCTTCATGTGTTAAATAAAATTCTTACCCAGAGCAGTTGGTCCTGTTTATGTACTACTGGATCACCTTTCAGCCAGGGAGTGAGCTTGCAGAATTTTCTCTCTCGTTTCTTAGAGAAGTGTCAAGTGGAACGGGGAGATTTTTTCCTATTCTTTGCATCTGCTTCCTTTCTCTAATTCTTCGGGAGCTGTCCGTGTTAAGCATGGGGAAGATTATCTGACGGTGCTTTGACTTCTGCAGGTTTTATGGGGGGGTTTAGGTGTTTTTTCCTAAAAAAAACAAAAGAAAAAGAAAAACAAAACAAAATGAAAAAACGACCACATCCTCACAAAACAACAACAAAACATTAAAAAACCCCAAACCGAGCAAAAACACAACCAACCAACCAACCAACCAACCAACCAAAAAAATTGAAACAAAACCAAAAGAAAAAAAAACAACACAAAAAGAAGCTCAAATGCTGGCTGAATTTGTCCTATCGATGCCTTTTTGTCCAACTTATTTTGATTAAGGTTTTGAATTCCTTTCACTGTGCAGCTCTTAGCTGCCTCTCAAGGAAATGTCTTATTTATAAGTACAGTAAATAACACTTCTAAAAGGGGTTGGCTTGGGACATCTTGTCTAGAGGGCTGATCAGTGGAGGATATACTGGAAGAATCAGACATGTTCTGGCCAGATGGAGAGCTGGAATGCTCTAATGGGTCTCTTCCCTCTCTAATTCCTGCTACTTGCTCATTAAAGACTCCGTGTGACAGGTTGGTGCTATGTGCAGTCGCATTACCTTGATCTGAAAAGCTGAGCAAAGGATTTTCAGCATCCCCCAGGTGTGATCAAGTCTCCATTGACATCTCAGGATAGTTTCTTATACCCCGTTGACTTTAAGGATTTCAACAGCATAGACAACTGATGCCAAACTCTCACTTTATGTAAATCAGTGCAGCTCCAAAAGCAGTAATCTCCTCTGAATGTGCCTTACCCTGAAGGACTGGTTGAAAGTGTACAGCACTTTTAAAGTAAGATGTCTTTTAACAATTGCTTCACAGCATCTCTCCAGTGCAGATTGACATGTTACTACTTTCATGGTCAGAACTGGTAAATTGAGAGGAGTTTTCCACATCCAGCACAGGAACTACACATATATTGGTAGAACAATTTTGGTCAAAGCAAGTTAGATTTACTCCAAATTTAGTGTCTCCAAGAGCCAGGAGACTCAAGATGAAGTCTTAGTCTTGCCATTTCCCAAGTAATAAGAGCCATATCAAATGCCAACCTTTGGCTGTTCCAGAATGTATATCTTGTTCTTTTGGGACTTTCATGTAAATGTGTAAATGCTATGCTCAAATTAATGTCTTTTATAAAATTTTATGATAGGGACTTTGCTTGAGTCATTTTCTAATCAGGCTGACAAGCTATTTTCCTTTTTTATTCCTGCCCAATTCTTTTGCCTGTGTGTGCGTTTCCCACACACAGGGCTGTGGAAGGGGGAAGAGTGGGGACTCATCCACGAGATCTTTGCAGGGTCAATGCTGTTCTCCTAGAGAAGCAAGTAGTTATTAGTGAAATCTTTCAATTTATTCTTAAAAACGTTGTGCACCCACCAAAAGATAATAATTATTAGCTCAGTTAGAGACAATTTCTTGAGGCTTTCTCTTACTGAGTCACCAAACTCGGCACTAAAATCTATTACTGATTTAGAAACAGGGTGAATATATGTGGTAGCATTCAAGCTTCTTTTGAATACTCGTGTTGTCCAGACACATTAATTACTTTCTATGTTGTTTAATGACTTTTGATGTCAACTGTCTTGTGTTTTGCCAACATGAAAAAAGAGAGGATTTTGTCTGTCAGTGGAAAAATAATTAAGTGGCTTGTTCAAAGTTACAGGCCAAGTCCAAGTCTGCAGAAACATTAAAAAAGAGGATTTCTTAAGTTTCTACAGAAATAATTGAGCCATGTTTCTAATCTCTTCTTTCATTAAATATTGAAGCGTGACTGATAATAGGTTATGAGTTTTTACAACTGGAAGCATCTTGAGAAAATCCCACATGCAAATAGCAAGAATCTCATTTATTTGGCATCGTTCATTGTGGAAGGTCTTGGTGGGCTTTGCATACTTCATGCATTGAGTCCAAAAGCAGTGACATGAAGTTTAATTTGAGAGTGCATTTGAAACAGTGAACATTCAAAGATGTAAAAAGGCAATCATACTCCCAAAATTTCTGCTACCTTTTTTTATGCACATATTTTTTTTTTTAATCTGAAGTCACTGTGAATTGCAAAATAAACCATGTTTCCAGCTTCCAGCTGCTCTCACTTGAAAAAGACCTCTCAGATCAAGTCCAACTATCAACATAACACCACCATGGCCATTAAACCATGTCCCAGAGTGTGAAGTCTACATGTTTTTTTTTTAATACTTCCAGGGATGGTCACTCTACCATCACAGCAAGGCACTCTATGAGCCAAAACATGAAAAAAAATTGAATATTAAAGACTTCAACAGTGAGATAAAATGTGTCATAATGGACAAGATATTTTGTCTCCTAACCACTGCTCAGAGCAATGAATGGTTTTTATGCACTAGATGGGGCTCAAAGCCTCAGCTAACCTGGCCTTGGACACTTCCAGGAAGAATTATAGAATCAGTAAGGGTTGGAAAGGACCACAAGGATGATCTAGTTCCAACCTCCCTGCCATACCCAGGGACACCCTACCCTAGATCAGGCTGCCCACAGCCTCATCCAGCCTGGCCTTAAACACCTCCAAGGATGTGGCCCCAACCACCTTCCTGGGCAACCCATTCCAGGCTCTCACCACTCTCATGGTGAAGAACTTCCTCCTCACATCCAGTCTGAATCTCCCCACCTTCAGCTTTGCTCCATTCCCCCTAGTCCTGTCACTCCCTGATAGCCTAAAAAATCCCTCCCCAGCTTTTCTGTAGACCCCCTTCAGATACTGGAAGGCCACAATAAGGTCACCTGGGAGCCTCCTCTTCTCCAAACTGAACAGCCCCAACTCTTTCAGTCTGTCCTCATAGGAGAGGTGCTCCAGCCCTCTGATCATCCTCATGGCCCTTCTCTGGACATACTCCAGCATGTCCACATCCCTGTTGTAATAGGGGCTCCAAAACTGGATGGAGTACTCCAGGTGGGGTATCATCCACAGCTTCTCTGGGCAACCTGTTCCAGTGTTTCAGCACCATCACAGTAAAGAATTTATTCTTAATATCTGATCTAAATCTCCCTTCTTTCAATTTAAAACTGTTGCCCTTCATCCTGTCACAGCACTCTCTGATAAAGAGTCCCTCCACAACTTTCTTATAGGCCTTATTTAAGTACTGGAAGGCTGTGATAAGGTCTCCCTGGAGCCTTCTCCAGGCTGAACAACCCCAGCTCTCTTTCCCTGTTCTCACAGAGTGGGTGTTCTGGACCCCTGATCATTTTTGTGGCCTCCTCTGAACCCACTCCAAAAGTTCCGTGGCTTTCTTATGTTGGGGTCTACAAAGATGGATGCAGGTGCTGCAGGTGGGAGTTTCAGTAGAGAGAAGTAGAGGGGGACAATCCTCTCCCTTGACCTGCTGTAGTTGTGGCCCAGGCTGTGATTTTTGTGGCATGTGGTATACGGATTCACCGTTTATGCATCCAAGGAACTCAACTGATCTTTTTTAGGGAAACTGCCATTGCTAGATGTTGACCTTTGTAGCTCAGACGTTCTGTGTCCAAACACAGAACACAGCCTCATACTGTTTGAAAAATAAAATTAAATTAAAAGATGAAAACCTGAATGAAAATCCCTGTGTACTGCTTCTTTATCTTTTCTTTCTGTGCTGTTGACAGTGACCTCACTGGAAAGAAGCCTTCGATCTCTGGGAACCTCAAATGATACTCAAGAGCTGCAAGATGGACTGTGAGTTTGCTTTAAATTGCTGCAGGTCTCTCTTTGTCCCAGCCTTTTCATTTTTGTGTCTCCTCTATCCCATCCTTTCTTCTGCCCCCTTTTATTTATTTTTTTTTTTTTACAGCTGGACACTTTTTTTTTTGTCAGGTTTCCCTTTTCTTTCTCCCTTTCTGTTGGTGATTAATGATGGTAGAATGTGTATTGATTGCATAAAGGTTTTCTTTTGCTGGTATCAGGTGGCAGAGAATGCGAGCAGATAACAGAAAATGATGGTCCACATTGAAAGAGGGTTGTATATGCAGTGTTATTTTTTGCTGGTTTGTTGTTGCTGTTGTGGGGTTTTTATTTATTTTTAATGTCAAGCCAGAGCAGGATGCTTGTGTAGCTTTTTTTTTTTTTTTTTTTTTTTTTTTTCTTCTTTTTTTTCCTCCTGCCTCACACTTTGCCAAAGAATATGAACCCAAGAGAAAAAAACAAACAAACAAACAAACCACAAAACAAACAAATGAACAAAAAAACCCAAAAACCCAAACCCAACCCAAAAAACAGAGGGAAAGAACAAGAAGCTACTTTATAGGTGGAAAGGTGTGTTGTGGTGCTGAAACCTGCATCACACAGAGCAACACTGAGGAAAAGGAACTTCATTTTCACTTGCAATAGATACAGTTCATTAAACTGCCTCTTTTAGCTCCATGCACACAGAAACACACGCAGTTAGTTTTCATTGTACTCGTGCTAATTAGAGAATTAAAATGGATTTTCCAAAATGTTGCACCATTTTTTAAAGCTGCTTCCCTTAATGCAGCTGGCACACCAAAAAATGAAGTTACTTGGGACGTGGCTCTGATTTTGTGCACATGACTGCAGTTCCTGCTGAGATTCGGCTGTGAACAGGGGGGAAATTTGGGTTCTGTTTCTCTGTATTGGCTTTGCACACTGTAATTTGCCTGATGGACTTGACTGACCTTCTCAATGCAATATAAACTCTCAGGCTGGTTTGCAGTCTGTCTCCTTCTCCTGCCAATCCGTTTGCTTTCATCAAGTGCATCGGCTCTGCCCTAATTCACATATACTCTGGTTTGCAAACTTGAGGATTAAAAATAGTCATGGTAATAATAGTCAGAAGATTTTGAGCTAAATTTAGGCGACTGAAGGGGATGTAAGAATAAAAAGTCAGTCTACGGAGATCAATGTCATTTGTGGCATAAGACACCTTAACTGATGGAGATCCTTAACCCAGGGAAGCCTCATGTGGAGCAGCTATTGTGTTCCACTCCTAAAGCATCCTTTTTTTTTTTTTATTATTTAAGAATCAATTCCTTGACTCTTAGAGCATGAAAATAAAAACAAACTAACATACCACATAACCACCACAACAAAACAAAACATCAACAACAACAACAAAATCTAGATAATTTTCTTCTTTCCTGAGCAGTTACATAAATAGATGCATAATGCACTAATTGCAATAATTATTTTGGATCTTGGAATTATTATTAATTGTCCAGATAGTCAAATGCAGCTTATTTTTATTTCAACCATGCTTCCCTGATCCTGTTTTCAGCCCCAGAATTCCTTCAACCATCTACTTCCACCCTTCTGGTTCATCCCCTCTCCCCTGGCTCTTGCAGAAGATCTCTTCTGATTTCTCCCATTTGACTTGTTGCATTTCCAGACCTCAACATTCCATGGTACCAAGATGAGGAAGACCAGCAGCTGTGTTCTCCTCAATCCTTCCATCCTTTCATGCTGTCTTAACACTGATGTGTCCTTCATATTGTCCCCTATTTCATCTCCAGATGTATGCAAGCAGCCTTGAGTGTTCTACTTTGCCTGTCTCTCATGAGAGCTGCACCAGCAGTATGCCATGAATCATGAGAGCTGGCAGTGCTGCATATATCTCTATGTTCAGGAGCAAGGAGAGGGTCAGCTCTTCAGGTGAGACCTTTGGGGCACCATTTTCTGCTTCCCCAGCTGCAAATCATGACTTAATCTTCCTCCTTTGCCATTTGACCCATTTCCTTCAAAGGCTGATGCATATTTCTCCTTGAATATCCTCTAACTTGGAAGATGGTTGAGGAGAAGCAAGTGAACATTTGGTATATTTATAGCCTTGACTAATAGGAAAATGGTGATGTTTCAGATAGTGGAGTGTACCTTGAGCATGTTGTCTCATGATGCAAAACTGGGAAGAGTGGGTGACACAACACAAGGCTGTGCTGCCACTCAGCAAGACCTGGACAGGCAGGAGAGCTGGGCAGAGGTGAATCTCATGAAGTTCAACAAGGGCAAGTGTAGGTATCTGCATGTGGGGAGTAGTAACTCCCTATACTAGTACAGGTTAGGGCTTGACCTGCTGGAAAGCAACTCTGCAGAGAATTACTTGGGAGTCCTGGTGGACAAAAGTTCACCAAGAGCCAACAGTATTCTCTCGTGGCCAAGAAGGCCCATGGTACCCTGGGATGCATGAAGAAGAGTGTGACCAGAAGGTTGAGGGAGGGAGCTTCTCCCCCTCTGCTCTGTCCTAGTGAGGCCATATTTGGAATACTGTGTTCAGTTCTGGGCTTCTCAGTTGAAGATACAGAGAGAACTACTGGAGAGAGTCCAACAGAGAGCTATAAAGGTGCTGAGAAGAATGAAGCATCTCTCTAAAGAGAAAAGACTGAGAGGCCTGGGGGCTGTTTAGCCTGGAAAAGAACAGCCTGGGAAGGAAACTTCTTAGTGCTGATTAGTACCTAATGAGTGGCTGTCAAGAGGATGGGGCCACAAACTGGAACACAGAAAGTGCCATCTAAACATAAAGAAATATTCCTGTCCTTTGATGGTGCCAGAGCAGGTTGCCCAGAACAGTTGCGGAGTTTCTTTCTCTGGAGACTTTCACCTGGTCACAATCCTGTGCAGCCTGAGTGACCCTCCTTTAGCAGGGGATTTGGATCCCCAGAAATACCTTCCAGCTCCTAGCATTCTGTGATATTGCACTAAGAAGCATAGTGACCCTTGGCCTTTTTTGTGACTCGTGAGGACATATGCACCTTAAATGGACTGAAATAGTCTTCTAGAGATAAATTAGTTGTTTTCATAGCTAGGACCCTCACCAACCTGCTGAGGAGCTGGATGAATTTATGCCCTTCAACTGACATCAGACAGCAAAGGTGTTTTTTTTCCTTAGTTAATTTTATAATTAGTGTGTTCTTTCCTTTTTAATTTCCTATCTTACCCCTGTGGTTGGTAAGTCGGAGGTATAGCTTAGAAAAAAAATATTAAAAGCTTGTTTTACAAAGGTTTTAATTCCTCTGCAATGCAGATTCATTCAAAGCAGAAAGAGATGTTAAAGTCATAATTTACGGAAAGAAGAATTTTTAAAAGTAAATCAGACAGAGGCTTTTAAGTGTCAGCATGTTTAATTAAGGGTAGGATTTAATAATATTTTATATGGTTTTGTTATCCTGCTTGTATAAGCTTAAGGAAAAGAAAAAAAAAATTTCCATAAATATTTTGAAATGTCATTTTGATTCTGTTAATATGTTAAGCCCTTCAAAGTAATACCTTCCTTGTTCAACTCAAAGCAGTCGGATTAACTTTATCTATCCTCCATTTATCGCTTCTGGCATCAATTTCTGACATGAAAAAAAAACCTTCTAGGTTTAGAAGTTAAAATGGGTTGCCAGATTGCAACATTTGCATTTAGCTGCATAATACAGTTACTGCATTAATAACTGTATTTATGTGACAGATCTTACCCTTAAGAATCCCAGAGCTCCAGATATATGACATCTCTGTGATAAATTACGAGAGATGGTGATGAACTGCAAAACTCTCCAGTGATGATAAATTCATCTGCTTTTGACCACTTTCCCTGCTTAGAGAGGTCCTTGGAGTATCCCTTCGCATGCCTGAACAGTTTCTAATGGTCACTACAAATCAATCTGTCAGAGAAGATTTGCTTTTCAGTGTTTTCCTCCCAAAGCGCCCTTGCCAGAGGTCTGAAGAGGCCAGAAACCTTGGTCCAGGCAATAGAGTCTTCCCATATCAGGAAAGCCTTTGGAAGCAGGTTGTGAAATTTAAGTCATGAAGTGGGAGAGCAATGATTAATTTGTGGCGGGTGATGGATTCTCCAGCAGATGCAAGGATGAGGCAAGGAAAGATGGCATCTAGGGGATTTCCAGCTGCTTCTTCTTGAAGGTCTCTATCGCTGCTGCTTATGGAAGTTTTTCATGGTTTCATGTCTCAGCTTGAACTTTCAATTCTCTCTTCAATGTCATGGTCAGTCAAGGAAACAAGACCGTGAGAGCTCGCTCCCTGTTCATACTTCTGCAGGTGAAAACTGGGTTGCATGGGAGCCCTAGCCTACTCAGATACTCCCTATCTCGTTTGCAGGTCATCAGCTTTAAGTTTAACCTTGGTTAAACATGATGGCTGTGACAGCTTCAGGGGAGATGAGGAACAGGAGAGGTTGTTTACCATAGAGTGAGCACAGGTCTCTGCACTTTCACTCCAAGAGAACAACATCTTCAATAATGCCTTTATGCCATTTAAATAGAGAGATGACTGTTGTCCTCCGTCAGTGTTGAGATGTTGTGAAAACCAGCCTTCTTCTCATCCCATGCACCTCCTTTGATTTGATGCCTCACTTGAAGAGTGTGTGCTCTCACTTTGGAAGCCAGTTGCATCCCCCAGCAAGCACTTTATTTGTAGGAAGAAAACTCTGCACTTCTGGAAGTGTAGCTGGATATTGCTATGTGTAAAATTACTCGGTCATGCTTGGTCTTCTCATAAATTTATTCTAAGATATTTATCTGAGAAATTATGAAATCATGCTGATGTTACCTTTTTTTTTTTTTTTTTTTTTTTTTATTTGCCCGCACAGGGTA
>VWZI01022964.1:39339-66602 GCA_013396835.1 Psilopogon haemacephalus
TTACTCTTTTTTACCAGCATTCTGGTTGTTAATCTTCTTTAGTGAATATGGTTTCACACTGTGCTGGGACTGCGGGGTCTTTGCATCCCGGTTAAATACAGACTTGACTAGGATAACAAGAGAAAAGGTTTTTGTCAATGAGGAATTAACCAGAAAAAGGAAGAATATTTTTCTTCTGTATAGATAAGATTGAAATAGGGCAGGAAATTTTAATTTTAAGCAGATGAGTAGATGCCTGTGCACTTTACCCAAGCCCTCCCTGACTATGGATAACAGCTGTCCTGTATCTCCATGTATGTCTCTTGTTCTTGTCTGTGTTGGAGTGACCACGCTGCTAACAAGCCATAACAAGAAAAAGATGACTCACAGGGTAAAGGTTACTACATTGTGGCACCAGATCACACTAATTATGGCACTGAAAAATGAATTTAACTGGATCACGCTAAACTGCTGAATTTTTCAGGCTGCTAGAGGGAGATTTTTTTCCTCACACCAGCTGAGGAGTACTCCCTCCCTTGACACATGTGCTGCAGTCTATTTTATGTGTGTCTTCGTTCAGCTGATTATGCCCAAGAGATGGACAATTAAAAAAGCATCTGTTTTTATAGCAAGAGCTCTGCCGCCTCTGGCATTTTACATGCCATAGTGGTTTTCTTCATAGGGGAGGAAGCTGAAGGAGGAAAAATGTAGTTATATGGAAAGAAAAGAGAAAAAGAAGAAAACTTGAAAAATGTTCTTCTTAAAAGCTGTTATCTATGCTTGTGCCTCCTGAGCTGACTGGATTTGTTTAAACAGCAAAATCTTTGACAAATGGATTGACAACAGAATAGATGTGAAGCTGGAAGTGTGATGCTGATGCTCTTGGGTTGGGCAGTTGGGTGACAGCACAGGAAATGCATTTGGGCATGAGACTGGACATGGTCACCCAAGAATATTCTTGCAACAGACTCGGCCTCTGAGAATACTAAGGGTGCATCCATTTTATGGATATGTGGATGGATGAATGCTTTGAGTAGGGGAAATGGACTTATGACTATGGATTTCCCTGTCCTGCCTTGTAGAAAATGACATGTGGCTCATTGTTATGGGAGGAGAGAGGAAACAAAAGATGTAGGGTAATAGTTGCCATGTATTTTCATGTATCCAATCAGGGATTGGTACATGAGAGAACTTAATGCTTAGAAACAGGTCCCAGCTTTGGCCAAACCTACCTTTTTCTTATAATACAACTCTTCCCCCTGTGATTTCTTCTGCCTAGGGAATTGTGGGCTTTTCAATCATATCTCTTCCCAAATCTGAACTCACTTGCACATTGAGGCAGGAGAATTTGAGACATGGTGTATGATGTTTTCACCCAGTCATACTCATAGAGCCCAAGAGAGAAAAGCTCCAAGTACACATCATGTGTGCTGTTTAGTGCTTGTTAGTCACAGCCAAGGAAATGTCAGCTGTGTTTCATCATATCTTTTTTTTTTTTGTAGTTCTTTCTTCTCAAGCAGTGTAACCAACAAGCATTTTTTAGCATTTAACTCTTTTTTCTCAAATTATATAACTATACATTATGTATGTAAGTGTGTGTATATATATATATATATATTTATGTCTATGTACAGTATTTAGACACCCTTCCATAAATAGATAAAAAGACTTCATTACGTATATATAATAACAAATTTTGGATTGTGTGTTCAGATGTCTTATGTATTGGCATGGGGACTGTCGGTCTGCCAGACAGACACGTGAATTGGGGAATGGAAAGAGATTTAAAAAAGCCAAAAAGAAATGTGAGGTTTTAGTTTATCTAAATTCCCACTCAGCAGCTGTCAGTTAAAGGACAGAGATTTTGTGGCCAGTGGAGCAGATACAGTGCCTGACCCTGTTACAATAGTTGCTGCCACTGAGGTTTCTTCCTTCTCTGTCTTGCAGATTACAGGTAAGATAAATAAGAGCAGAAATATGTGGATAACCACATACACAGCTATAATATATCAAATATTGAATATATTAGTCTTGGAATCTTTTTGCATTCAACACTGCTGACCCTCTTTTTCACTTTGTTGTTCAAAAATGAGATGAGTATATACAGTAGTCTTCTCACACTTGTCAACTGGCAGGATGATGGATAAAGAGGAGAAAAGGAGATGCTCCTACTTGTCAGTGATGCTTATATACTGCTAAAATCAAAACACATTATATTTGCTTGTGAAGATATTCCTTAATCCAGCTGCTAGATCACAGAATGATTGTGCAGCTCTTAGAAAGCCCATTACCTGGATTTCCTTTTCAAACTACCTTTTCTCTAGGCTGGTCCAAGCAATTTTTCCAGTCTACCCATTCAAATAATGTACATGAAACCATCTATGCCGCTGCTTCCCTCCCTGAATTCAGCAGGGTATGCAAGACGGCGCTGGGAAGACCTGGTTTATGCAAGAGTTCCTGTGCCTGCTCTTCAAGGAGAGATGATTGCTGTGCAGATGCATGGTATAACTATAAAGTGCACCTTGGTGACTTTCCTCTCTAGTTTCTTTCTTCGTTATTTTGCAGGACTTGAGGTGAACGATTACTCCGGAGCAATGTCATTTATTGTCGTGGGATTGCATGGAGTGTAATTCTGTTCTTCAGAAGCTTGATGCTCATGGGTAATTTTGACCTGAACTGTGTTCAAATTGATCTTTTCCTAGATTTTTGTTGGGGAATGATCAAGGTCAGACATAACATATTTGTTGGCTTAGCCCTAACTTCCTACTTTTTCTAAACCATTAAAAAATAATTTGATGTTCATTAGGGTTAAAGAAAAATGCAGTGAGAACAAAGTTGTGGTCCAAAGACCTGTTGTTTAGTGCAGGATGCTCTGCATAGTTCACCAAAATTGGTCCCTGTTGGATCATGACCAAAGCTGCTGTTTTTTTTTTTTTAATCTAGATTAAAACCTAGTGGATTGAGAACTGGCTGGATAATAGATCACAAAGGGTTTTGATCAATGATGTGGAGTCTAGTTGAAGGTTGTGGCTAGTGGAGTTCTCCAGGGGTCAGTACAGGGTCCAGTCTTGTTTGGCATTCATCAGCCACTTGGATGAAGGTGCAAAGTATACTCTCAGCAAGTTTGTTGATGATACAAAACTGGGAGGAACAGCTGATACCCCATCAGGCAGTGATGCCGTTCTCTGAGACCTGGACAGAGCTGGGCGAAGGTGAACCTCATGAAGTTCAGGAAGGGCAAGTCCTGCACCAGGGGCGGATTAACACCCTGTATCAGTACAGGTTAGTGGTGGGCCTCCTGGAAAGAAACCCTATGGAGAAGGACCATGGAGTGCTGGTGAACAACAGGTTCACCATGAGTCATAAGTATACCCTTGTGTCAAAAGAAGACCATTGGGTCTCCTGGGGTCTATTGAGAAGGATGCTGTCATTAATAAGTTTTCCTCCCCATCTATTCTGGACTCCCCAGTTCAAGAGAGACAGGAAGCTGCTGGAGAGTGCGATTGAAGGCCACAAAGATGCTGAGGGAACTGAAGCATCTCTCTTAGAAGGAGAGACTGAGGGATCTGGGACTGACTAGCCTGTACAAGAGCAGATTTAGAGGGTAATCTTCTCAACATTTATAAATATCCAAAAGATAAAGGTCATGAGGATGGCTCTGGGTTCTTTCCAGTGGTGGACAGAGATAGGATAAGGGACATTGGATACAAACTGGAACACAAGAGGCTTCACTTGAACTTAAGGAAAAACTTCTTTCTTATGAGGGTTCTGGGGCATTGGAGTAGGCATCCCAGAGAGATGGTTGTCTCCTCCGGAGAGGTTCAAAACATGCCTGGACATGATTCTGTGCAGCCTGATCTGTGCGACCCTGCTTTAGGAGGGGATTTGGACTAGGACTCTGGAGGTCCCTTCCAACTCCTACCATTTTATGATTTTATGAGTAGGAGTGCTTATGGAGTCAGATGGAGCTCAACAGGAGCCAGAATATACCCAAATAACATTAGGAGATAGCAACTTTCTCCTTCTATCGCTGCTAAAAGTAAACAGGAAGAGTAGGAGCACAAGCAGAAAAGCTTACCAGCTTATATGTGAATATTGCCCTAGAAAGGAGACTGAGAGGCTCTGCAGTTCCTGGTGTGACGTTCCTCTCTGAGGTATCTCTGCACAGACAGTGTCTTACGAACATTAGTATGAGCTGTTGGACCTATCAAGAAAATGTGGTAGCTTAATAAATGATGATACAGGCATCATTTTATTCATAAGTGATGGTGAGGATGCAGGCACAGAGAGGGGAGTAGGAGCTGAAGGAGGCATTAAATCTGGCATTTGTAGAGTGGGAAAATCATCAGAGTGAGGGGGAGCTGGAGCATGATGGACTGTTTATTGTGAGAGAGGAGAGATTTATGACAAGCCTGTGAATGGCTCACTGTTTTCTCCATCGCCTCCTGTTTTCATGGAGGAATAGAGTTTCTAGCTGAAATCAAAGTTTGCCTAAGCAAGAACAAAACACAGTTCAGAGCAACCAGGAAAAATAAATAACATAAGGAAAGAAGCTCATATTGTATTTTAAACTGCCCTTGGCACAGTGTAAGATGATTGTAAAATTGCAAAGATGCCTAGAAAGCACAAACTGAATAATTCCTGGGTGAGATGGGAAACAGGATTGACTTCAAAAGAGTGCTCTACATACTAAAGTTGAATAAAATACAGAAAGCCGACTCCATCCTTTCATATGTACCCACAAGGATTCCTGTTTGCTTTTTCTGTGCCTTTCTTCTTTCCCCTATCAATTGGCTGGATAAAAATTACTCCCCTTCTTAGAATCATAGTATGACTTGAGTTGGAAGGGGCTTTAAAGATCATCTAGTTCCAGCCCTACTGCCTGGGCAAGGGGCACTTGCAACTAAATCAGGTTGCTCACAACCTCATGTTCATGATCTTCCTTGCCTCATGCCAATGCAACTGCATAGCTCTTACAGCCCAATGTTTTCCACCTGTTGGATGTAGCAGATCCGTGGTCTGCTCTACCTGTCTTATCATTTGTGTCCTTTGGATCTTTATTTATTACTGTTAAGAGTTTGCTTTATTTTCTTGTGCACGCTTTTCAGTGGTTTTCTGACCCAAAGATTTAATATAGTCACATCTTAAAGATTTCTTAACTAAATGCTAAATTTCATAAGTACATTTGTTCACTGTCAACACTGATTACTAGTTTTATAAATTGTTTGCTTAGGTAAAACTTTAAGATCATAGAGTAATAGAATTGTTAATGTTGGAAAAGACCTTTAAGTTCCAGCACTGACAAATCACCACTAACCCTCAACACCACATCTACATCTCCTTTAAATGCCTCCAGGGATAGTCACTCCACTGCTTCCGTGGGCAGTCTGATTCAGGGCTTCATAATCATTTTGATGAATGTTTTTTTTTCCTAATGTCTAACTTAAACTTCCCTTGGCACAACTTGAGGCCATTTCCCCTTGTTCTATCACTTGTTACTGGGGAGACTAGCACCTCCTTTCAGGTAGTTGCATAGATTGAGGTTCAGCTTGCTTTTATCCAAGCTGAACAACCCCAGTTCCCTCAGCTAGACACTTCAACAGCTTCATTGCCTTTCCTTGGCCCTCGATCAAATCCTGTCCGTATGTACAGGTAGGTGTCTGCTCCCTTTTTGTGATTCATACAGGTGTTCATATAGATAATTAAGATGGTTCTGTATTTAAAAGGGTGCTGCTGAGTTTACATATGTTCAGAGGGCCTCCTATTGTAATCAGTTACATATTTTCAGTTGTGGGTTAGAGCTTTTTGGTTTTTTGGGGTTTTTTTAGGTTTGGAGTAATTTTTAATGAAATTTACTTGTTATAACTGTGATTACTCAATATGTGAAACAACAGCAAACAGATTATTTTTAATCCTTTTAAAATCAGTTTCCCTTCTTTAGTAATGGCTGCAGAGTATGAGCTGTGTGGATTGTAGAACATTTAACTCCTGTCTTTTGAAATCCAGGTTGGTGAGAATAAGAATAGAAAAAAAAAAAAAAAGCAAGCATGCAATCCTTTCTGTTTACCTACAAAGCCTGCAGAGTGGTCCCAAGGCCATCCCAACCCTCAAAAAAGAATAAAAAATAAATAATCATAAAATCAGTCAGGTTTGGCAGGGACCACAAGGATCATCTAGTTCCAAGCCCCCTGCCTTACCCAGAGACACCCTACCCTAGATCAGGCTGCCCACAGCCTCATCCAGGCTGGCCTTAAACACCTCCAGGGATGTGGCCCCAACCACTCCCTGGGCAACCCATTCCAGGCTCTCACCATTCTCATGGTCGAGAACTTCCTCCTCACATCCAGTCTGAATCTCCCCACCTTCAGCTTTGCTCCATTCCCCCTAGTCCTGTCACTCCCTGATAGCCTAAAAAGTCCCTCCCCAGCTTTCTTGCAGGCCCCCTTCAGATACTGGAAGGCCACAATAAGGTCGCCTGGGAGCCTCCTCTTCTCCAAACTGAACAGCCCCAACTCTTTCAGTCTGTCCTCATAGCAGAGGTGCTGCAGCCCTCTGAGCATCCTCGTGGCCCTTCTCTGGACACGCTCCAGCATGTCCACATCCCTGTTGTAGTAGAGGCTCCAAAACTGGATGATAGTACTCCAGGTGGGGTCTCACCAGGGTGGAGTAGAGGGGGAGAATCAGCTCCCTCGACCTGCTGGCCGCACTTCACCTGATGAGCCCAGGATCTGGTTGGCTTTCAGGGCTGCAAGTGCACACTGCTGCCTCATGGTGATCCACCAGCACCCCCAAATCCCTCTCCTCAGGGCTGCTCTCCAGCCAGTCACTGCCCAGCCTGCATTTGTGCCTGGAATTGCCTCGACCCAGATGCAGGACCTTGCACTTGGTTTTCTTGAACCTCATGAGGTTGGCTTGTACCCACCTCTCCAGCCTGTCCACATCCCTCTGGATGCCATCCCTGCCCTCCAGCATGTCTGCTGCACCACACAGCTTGGTGTCATCAGCAAACTTGCTGAGGGTGCACTCAATGCCTCTGCCCGTGTTGCCCACAAAAATGTTGAACAAGACTGGTCCCGGGACTGATCCCTGAGGGGCTCCACTTGTCACTGGTCTCCACTTGGATGCTCTTTGGGTGTGGCCATCAAGCCATTTCTTTATCCATCTGGTGGTCCACCCACCAAACCCATGTTTCACCAGCTTGGAGACCAAGATGTGGTGCAGGACAGTTTCAAAGGCTTTGCTCAGGTCCGGGTAAATGACATCAGTTGCTCACCCCTCATCTATTACTGTTATGACCTGTTCATAGAATAACAGGGCTGGAAAGCACCTCTGGAGATCATCTGGTTTAACCCCTCTACCTAAAGCTGGGTGACTCAGAACAGACTGCACAGGAATGCATCCAAATGCATTTGGAATCTTTCCAGAATGGGAGACTCTTCAGCCTCTCTGGGCAGCCTGCTCCAGTGTCCCATCACCCATATAGGGAAGAACTTTACTCTTAAGTTTAAGTGGAACTTCCTGTGTTCCAGTTTGTGCCCATTATACTTTTCCTATCACTGTCCACCACTGATAAGAGTCTGACCCCTGTCCTCTTGACCCCTGTCCTTTAGATCTTGATAAGCTTTGAGAAGATCCCCTCTGAGTCTGGTCTTCTCCAGACTAAACACCTCCAGGTCTCCAGCCTTTCCTTTGCACAGAGAGATGTTCCAGTTGCCTGTGCATCTTTATATCCTCTGCTGGACTGTTTTGAGTAGTTCACTGTTTCTCTCTAAATAAGGAGCCCAGGAGGGGACACAATATTCCAGATGTTCCCTCACTAGGGCAGAGTAGAGGGGCAGAAGAACCTCCCTTGTCCTACTGACCACGCTCTTCTTTAATGAGCCCCAGAAAACCATTGGCCTTCTTGGCTGCATGGGCACTCTGCTGGCTCATGGTGAACTTGTTTTCCACCACAGGTTCTTCTCTATGGAGCTGCTTTCCAGCCATTCACTCTCCAAGCACCTCTCTAAAAGGGCAACAGGGTACAGGTGCAGACGTGAAATTCATTGCCTGGTCCTCTGCTCATTCTCAGCTTCTAGATTTGAGCTCTTTGCCTTCTGACCAGAAAGTGTTAGCATGCTTTCAGTAGTATTATTCTAAGTCAGCTAAGAAGAGCCCCTTTTCTCCTTCTCCGTCAGATTTTGCGTGGACAGAGATGCCACAGGAGGGAGTTGGGTGCATGTTGCTGTCTGCTCCAGCAGTGATGTTCCTGATGGGTGTGCAATGCTCCTTATTTGTGGCAATCAGGGGATGCCTGTTTTCAACACACTAAAAAAAGGGCTGCTGACATTTATCTGCTTGTTTATTTTGGGACTTTAATCAGATGTTTGCTTTGATAATTTACCTGACTAGTTTGAAACTGTGCCCAGCAGAAATCCTGTATGGCTGCAGTTGCTCTGGGACAGGGACACCCCCACCATAAAAGCAGAGAATCGTCAAGGCTGGTAAATACCTCTAAGATCACTAATTCCAGATGTAAATCCAACACCTCCATTCTCACTAAACCATGTCCTGAAGTACCACATCTCCATGTTTTTTTAACACCTCCAGGGGTCGTCATTCCATCACTTCCCTGGGCAGCCTGTTCCAATGCCTGCCCACTAACCACTATTATTGACAAATAGGCTGTTGGGTGAGTGTATATTAAAAGAAAACAAAAAGAAACAAAATGAAACAAACCCAAACAATGACAGCACATAAACCAGCCAACAAAACAAAATCAGTTACATTGAGGCAAGTAATCTTGGCAAGAAATATTCTATACAAATGGATTGGTGAAGTAGCTGGGCTTGAATTTGGTCTCTGACTTGGGTCTTTGGCTAAAGCCAGTGGTTTTGGGTGAAATATTACAAGTGAAGATCCAAGACTAAAATAGTTTCTTGCAGCCTGAGCATTTGTTTTTGGCACATACAAAATTTCTCTCTATCCTGCCCTCATTGGGGTGATGTCCAAGCTCCTGGTATTTATTATGGTTTTAGTCAGCAGTCCTCTGAATATCAAAACAAGTTCTGTAAAACTCCCACAGTGTTTGCTTCATTGAGACAACAGCCATGCTAGAAACAGTTGTAGTGGTAATAAGAATGAGAAAAATTGCTGGGAGGTATTTTAGTCACTGTCAGAACCACTATTTCACTTTCAAAACAGTTGTGTCTCAGCTCACCACTGCAGCAGCAGTCCAAGGACTGAAGGATGTAGCTGAATACATGGAGCTCAGCAGTTTGCATGGCACCCATGTCCCTAACATCTTCCACTAACTGCAACCTTGCAACACCATGTGGTGGTGAATTTTGTTACTCTGTCAAACCTTGCTGGAACAAAAGGGAGCACACCATTTCTTTTGAGCCATGGTTTTATTGTTAATCTACTTTCTGTTTTGTAAGTCTGATTGTCTGAGTTACTTACTCATTGCAGAAGGGTTCATTAAGAGAACAACTGTAATTACTACTACCAGTGCTTTTGTTCTGTTGGTTCACAGTTATTCACATTTTCCATCCTGTTTTGTCTCTCTAAAGTTGGTTTTGTCTGGTTCTTATGAACCACTGCTGTCATGCCTTTTAATCATAGAGTCATAGAATCATAGAATCGTTTCATTTGGAGAAGACCTCTAAGATCATGGATTCCAACTATGAACCCAAAACAACCATGGCCATTAAACCATGTCTCAAAGTGCCATGTCTGAATGTTTTTTTAAATACCGTCACAGCCACATTCCTTGGCAGCCTGTTCCAATGCCTGACCACTCCTTTGGTAAAGATTTTTTTTTCCTCAAATGCAACCTTAACCTTCCTTGGTGCAACTTGAGGCCATTTCCTCTCATTCCATTACTTGTTACTAGGGAGAAAAGACAAACACCCACCTCACTCCAACCTCCTTTCAGGTATTTGTAGAGAGCAATGAGGTCTCCCTTCAGGCTCCTTATCTGTAGACTAAGCAATCCCAGTTCCTTCAGTCACTCCTCCCAAGACCTCCACATCCTTCACCAGCTTTATTGCCCTTCCCCATACATGCTCCAGCTGTTTAATATCTTTCTTGTATTGAGGAGCAATGGGACATTAAAAGTTGTGTTTATAGGCTATGATGTCTGGTACCATCTCCTGTTTGCACATGTCTGTACCTCATTTGATTCCAGAGGCACAGACAGAACAGCTACTTGTTGTTGCTATAAACTGACACAAAACTAGGACAAATTTGGACAGCAGCAGTTGTTCAGACAATTATTACAACTAAGATAGTTGCAATAACAGCTTTTCTACTATTAGAAAACTGCATCTCTCTCTCTCACATGGCTTCTTACTCATCTCCATTTTAATTCAGCATCTGAGTCATAGAATCACAGAAGGGTTTGGATTGGAAGGCACCTTAAAGTTCCAAGCCTCATGCCATGTGTGAGGACTCCTTCCACAAGACCAGGTTGCACAAGGCCTTGTCCAGCCTCACCTTGAAAACCTCATAGTAAGTGGCATCCATAACCTTCTTGGGCAGCCTGCTCCAGTGTCTCACCACCCTTACTGGAAAGAATTAATTTCTAATATCCAGTCTAAATGCATCCTCCTCTAACTTCAATCCACTCCTTCTCATTCTATCTCTACAAGCCCTCCTCAGCTTTCTTGTAGGTACCCCTCAGAGTTTTCTCTTCTCAGGCTGAACAACCCCAACTCCCTCTGCCAATCCACATGCGGAAGATTTTCAGCCTTCTGATTGTGGCCTCCTCTGGACCCATGTCAGCAGTTCAGTGTCTTTCTTGTGCTGGGAGCACCAGTACTGGATGCAGTGCTCCAGGTGGGGTCTTGCAAGTGCAGAGTAGAGGGGCAGAATCACCTTCTTTGTCCTGCTGGTTATGCTTCTTTTGATGCAGCACAGGTCACGGTTGTCTTTTGGAATGCAAGTGCACAGTGCCAGCTCATGCTGAGTTTTTTCATCATTGGACACTCCCAAGTCCTTCTCCTCAAGACTGTTCTCAAGCCACTCCTTGCTTGGGATTTCCATGACCCACATGTAGGACCTTGCACTTGGCCTTATTGAACTTCATGAAGTTGACGTGGGCCTATGTCTCAAGCCTTTTCAGGTCTCTCTGGATACTATGCATTCTCTCCAGTGTGTCCAGTGGATCACACAGCTTGATGTCATCCTCAGTCCTTTGCTTCTGCCAAACAACCATACCTAGAAGAAAAAGAAGAGGCTGGATTTGGCCTCTTTGCTGTCACAACCAGATGCTTCTTTTTCTTCTCGGGGTCTTCTGGAGTTTCTTTTATTTTTTGATGCTTTTTTCCAATTTCTCCTATATTTCTTGATTTACTCCAAAGGTTCTTTCAGTGTCCTCCCCCTGGGACTTGTGATTGCCCTGGCACTCAACGAAACTATTAAGAAGTTATTAAACTAATGGAAGTTAAAACATTTTGTCTTCCTTTGGTTGGCAGGGTGGTATTCAAACTCTATATAATCATCTGCACACACTGAATGTTAAATTTCATATAAAAATATAATTTGTTAATTAGGCTTTCCCTGTCACGTACATTAGACTAATGCTTGCGGCTCATTACTCGTCTAAGAACAGTCCGGGTAGCGATCAATCACTTTGGGATGCAAACGGGTTTGTGATGACTGACCTCCCTGATCCAGTCTTTGAGGGATATAGGAGGAAAAGGCTTTTCCCCTCCAGAGGCTACTTGAAAGCAAAATGTGAGTTAATATGATGCCAGACTGAGAGCCCTGGTGTGTATTCAAAGAAGACAAATAAGATACAGGATAATGTTGATCTCCAAAGAGAAGGAAAGAGGGACATTTCTGCAACCCAATTAGTCCCTTATGGCTTTTTCCATGAAAAAGGAAAAAAAAGTCTCTTACTGAAGTTACAGATTGATAAAAACCTTCTCCAGCCATGTGAATGTTGAGTTGCACCCGGCACAAGCTCTGTAGGCTGAACAGAGTTTTTATGGAGTAAAGCTTATCTGATTTGAGAGGAGGTGATGAGAATCCAACCTCTGAGAATTTGATGTCTTCAGAGTGGTGAATAAAGAAAAGAAAAATCAACAGCGCTAAAGCAACTAACCATAACTTCTTGAGCAACTGGACATTTAGATTTTTCCTCATCCACCACGTCTCACCATCTTCCCCTTCATTGGAGGTTGTGAGATGTCATGGATGAAAAGGAGGCCGTAAGGAGGTTCTATGAATTTGACTCCCTGTCAGAGACCAAATTTGAGATCACAGGATCACAGGATTACAGGAGTTGAAAGGGACCTCTGCAAATCTAGTCCAATCCCCCTGCCAGAGCAGGTTCTTCTAGAATAGGTTGCACAGCACAGCATCAAGGCATACTTTGAATGACTCCAGGGATGGAGCCTTCAACACCTCTCTTAATAGACTGTCCCAGTTGTGCTGGTGTGAAGCTAATTGGAATATTTTAACGAGCAAAAAAATAGATTATAAGCTGTGAAAAGAAAACAATGGTGATGTCCACTTCATTCATAGGTTTACTGAGATGTACAAAACCAAGGACATAAACATAGATAAGACAGTGAGTGTGTGTCTGCAGAGCCTGATCTCTCTCTCTCCCTGGCTTCTAGCTGGATCTGGGTAATCAAACTAATCTATTCTGCTTCTAATCCCCCTGGCCAATCTTTCCTGTTTACCTTGCACATAAGGTAGATTCTGGGACAAGATTAGAGGGTGGGGAGAGGGCGGAAGAGTGGTTGGGAACCCCTCTTGGGTACTCTGATTTCTGGGAGGGGTATTGTGTTTCTGTATTGCCTTTAACTTGTATATTTCTGAATATAGCAGTAGATATTTGTAATGTATTGTAAATATCTGCTTGTATATTGTGCTAAGCTGTGATTATAAAGCTTCATTCCTTAACTTCCATCCAGCTGAGTCTAGGCTGGGTGAATTCAAAAGTGTGTGTGGGGCGGGTAACTCCCAAACCATCACACCAGTGCTCCACCATCCTGAAAGTAAAGGAGGTCTTCCTCACATTTAGGTCCTGAGCACACTGTGCCCCTTAGAATCATAGAACTCTTGAAGTTGGAGAAGACCTTTGAGACCAAGTCAACTGCTCTCATAGAACTTGTAATTTTGTTGATGTCCACACTCTCCACCTTGACACTGTCCTATGTGGATTGAGTAAAGGAGAAGGCAGTGAGGTGAACCTGTCAGGTTTTCAAATCAGCTTCCTCTGCAGTCTCAGATTAGAGGTGGCTTTTCTTTTTATATATTCTCTTGTATTAATGGTAAGGAAAAGAAAAGTTGTGGCGCTTTGTGTCTTAGCAGCCTGAATGCTGGATCTGTGAAGCAAGTAAGAAAAAAAACACTTTATGCTGAGTGTGTAGGGGTATAAAATAAAGAGGAGGAGGAGGACTGTAGTAGCACATCAAGCTTAAGCTTCATCTTGTAAAGGCAGGTATTTCAGTACTGTGCTGTTCAGCGGGACATAGTCTAGCTCAGGTGGGTGTTAAAGAGTTTGTGCTGCTTTCATTGAGCTTATGGGTAGAGTTGGCATCTTTTGATATAACCAGGATTAGAGTTGGGAAAATTAATGACCTTGCCTCAAATATGCAAAAGCTATCTTGTAGGCTTAAAGCTTCTTCCTGCCCTACCACTCATTTTGTTAAAAGATCATAAAATTATAGAAGCATAGACTGGTTTGGGTTGGAAGAGACCTTAAAGATCATCTAGTTACAACTAGATGATCTTCCACTGTGCCATGTTACCCAAAGCCTCATCCAGCCTGGCCTTGAACACTTCCAGGGATGGGGCATTCCCAGCCTCTCTGGGCAACAAGATATTAGCTCTACTGAAAATGTTACCTAAAATGTGTTCTCAGACCATCACAACTAAAGCAAATTACTTCTCGTTACCTTGGGAAAGGAGAGAGATTTTCTGGGATGTTCTAGGACAAACCCCTCCTTTTTCTTCAAGAGTTTGGAGCTGTTGTGTTTCCTGAGTGGGACTGCTGGAGATCCCTTTGCTTCCGAACTGTTCTGCAAATACCTCCTTCATATGAAATGTAACTTACAGGTGGGGAATTTAAGGCAGGCTTTAGATTTTAGAGCGGTGTGAGCAGCAAGTCTCTTTTCTGAGACTAAGTGGCTGAAGGTAAGAGGAGGAGTGGGACAATAAGTTTAACTAGAGGGAATACATTATCTGAGGGAGGACAGGAGATTGTCTCATGCTAAATGGCAGAGGGGAAAATAACACCTAATACTTGCTCTATTGAGCAGAGGCAGCTAAGGTATGTTTACAAGGAGTGGTGACAAGTGTAATAACCAGTTACAGCACACTCTCAGGTGTGAATCCCTCAGCCTAACATCATCAGGATATTAAGTGGTGGAAGAAATCATAGCAACAATAATGTCATCTTGTGAATCTCATGCAGCCCTTCCCTTCCCTTCCCTTCCCTTCCCTTCCCTTCCCTTCCCATCTCTCCTTCCCATCCTGATGCTCTCCATCTTATTTCAGAGCTAGCACAAATGCCTAGAAACTGTTCCACTTCTCCTAAAGCACTGTCTGATGGGATAAACAAATTAGTAACCTTAGCTTTGTCCTTGAACAGCAAATTACTGTCTAAAGGCTCTCTCTGGGGTTTAGCAGGTCAATGACATCAGCACTAATGTGTATATGTGCACCCAGCCCCAGCAGTGAGCAGAGGTGGCACTTATGTGGGTGGTGATTGCCAGCATAAAAGGAGGAGTAGATGACACAAGAGCTTGTTTTTATAGCTAGAAAAACTTGGAGGTTTAGGGAGGTGGTAAAAGAAGGAAAACATTGTTGGAGTTAGATTGGAAAATGTGGAGAAACTGCAAGTTTTTGTTTTGGTAGCTTATAGTTCCTTGAGCTCTTGAAACAGATTTTTTTAGGGGTTGATTTGGGACAATTCAGATGTTCAAGGTTCTATTTTGCATTCACTTCTAACCTGTTGTGGCAACTGGATACGTCACTGCTTGTGCCTCCTTTGTCCCACGCTGGGGTCAAAGCTGGCAGAAAAAAATGATTTTGCCATTGGTACAGTTCATCCCATGGCTTTTAAACATGAATAGAGATTAGTCAATTCTGTCTTTTAACTGAATCCTGGAGATACTTCTCTCTGTCTCTCACCACTGGTGACCTTCCATGAAAGTGTACAGGGGACAGGTATGAAGGAGATGAACTTTTGGAGCTGGTCAATCTCCTTTGGCTTCTCCTGTTGACTTCTATTATCCTGTATAATTTTCTGTTTACCTGCTTCCATTTTAACTTTTTGGGAACTTCCATAGGTAGTATTTGTAAATTTATGTAAGGATGTAAAAACATGAAGAGTCTCTAAAATAGTGTATTTGCTTAAAAAAGGCAACCTGCAAAAAAATATTCCAACAGAGATGTTCTTTATCTTCATTCTGTGGGGGATTGAGAAACCCTACTGATGTTGCCAAAGCTATTTTAAGCTATGAGAACACAATACATTTGAAAGTTTAATTGCTTGCTGAATAATGTAAGCTGTCAAAATAGATACTCAAGGTCTTGCATAAGGGAGAACATTAAAAAAAAAAAGAAAAAAGAGAAAAAAGAGGGGGAAAAAGAAGACAATTCAGAAACGTGAAGTCACTGAGAAGTGGAATCACACTTTACTCCAGAGTAAGCAGCACCTTTCTTTCTGCAGTCAGTGATTGCAGCAACAAAAAGCCAGCAAAGGTTTCAAGGATAATAGTCTTTATTTTCTGAAATATTTAGAAATCTGCTAGCTGGCTCCCGTAAGTGTAACTGCTCTGTGATAACCTCCTTTTCCCACAGCTGATGGGTATGCAGCTGCATTTTCTTCAGCCTAACCAGAAGGAATGGTTAAGCTCCATTATGCAGATGATAAAAAGCTCTCACCCCACAGAATGCAAAAGAAAAGCAACTGGAGGGGTGGTTTGGAAGCACTCAGATGGGCAGGAGGCTTTGGGTCACCGAACTTGCCCAGAGGAGGCAGCTGAAAAGACAGCAATGGCTGTTTTATTGGTGGGAGGGTTTTTTTTCTCATATGATTACGCTTGAAAAACAGGTCTTTGTCTATGTTATTTCTTAAGAAACAGGCCTGGATCAGCAGCATACCAGTTTCTTTTCAGTAGGCAAAATAAGGAAAACTTCTCTCCATCCCTGAAAAATCCAAGGAAACATGCACAATGAAGGGGTTTTGTATGGCAAGTCACTCCAATTTAGGCCAAGGTTGGTGAAGAAGAGTAACAAAGTTGGCAAGGATTGATGCTCTCAGCTAGCAGGAATCTGAGCTTCAAAGTTGTAGCAAGAAACATTGAATGAATGAACAATTTCCCCCTGTTGTCCTTATGCAAGAGGATTTTAGTATCTAAGGTTTTGAGTGAGGCTAATTAAGACTCTCAAATTTTGTTAATCACAGAATCACAGAATTAACCAGGTTGGAAAAGACCTCTAGGATCATTGAGTCCAACCTAACCTAATTAACTAAACCATGGCACCAAGTGCCTCATCCAGAATCCTCTTAAACATGCCCAGCGTTGGTGACTCCACCACCTCCCTGGGCAGCAAGTTTCAGTGGGCAATCACTCTTTCTGTGTAGAACTTCTTCCTAATGTCCAGCCTAATCCTGAAGCTCAATCTATGGGTTGGACTGATGGTCCATAATCATAGTGCTTTTTAACTGTGTTGTGTGCAACACAATGGGTTGTTTTCTCATGTCACTGCTGATAGCAGACACTTCCACTTACCTCACTAGTACCAGGGACTATACTTGTGTGTGGAAGGGCCAAAGTGGCATATCACAGAATCTCTTCTCCAGGGTAAACAGCCCCAGGTCTCAGCTTCTTCCCATAGTAGAGTATATTCCTCTCTGCCTGCTGCAGGTAAAGGCATGCTACCACCGTGTCAGCTGTGCACTAGGGAAGGGTGGAATTATTTTTCACTGTTCACTGTTTGTGGTAAAACTATAAAAAACAGGCATGAGGGAAAAAAAAAAAAAAGAAGAAATATTTGAGATCTCAGGAAAAAAATCAAAAGGTGTTTCTCAGGGAGTATTGTAGAAATGAGGCTGAGAAGTGACTTGTATCACTGAATACAAGCACCTGCAAGGGCGAAATGTAGCAGTATCTAAAGAGCTCTTAAATCTAGCGTGAAGAGTAAAGATAAGAAGAGATGATAGAAAGTTGACATGAGAAAAATGAAAATTAAAAAATGCAATTAAAAGTAGTCTTGAGTGTGCTTAACCAGGCAAACTATCCACTGGGGCTGTATTTGAACTCCACTTGTGAAATGAAAGAGAAGTTGAGCAAGTATCTGAGAGGCTTTTTAATTTCTTTTTCTGAGATGTACGTGGAACTGAAGGAGATGCTCCAACCCTATAAAGATGGGCAGATGCTGGAGGTGAGCAGATCTCCTCTCCTACTGGGATTTACGCATTTCAGCAGAGGTGTTTTCACTGAGCTAGTCACTCAGACATTCTTGTAGTCAGTTGAGAGAAACAGACATTTCCATGGCATATAGTTCCCTGTTTTTGACTGGATTATTCCTGTTTGGTGACACGTTCAGTCCTTTATTTTATCCTTCCGTCTTCTTTTTCATTTGCAAAATTAATCCACCACTTTGTTGCCAAAATGTAAATAATCTGACATTATTTACAGTGTGGGTTTGTACTGCTAATGGTACATAATGGTTTGTACTAGTGGGCTGAACTGGAAGCCCAGTTCCCATTTCTTGTTTTCTGGTCACCTACCACTTATGGTTTCCCACATGGACTGAACTAAGCTGACTTTTTCTGTTTCTGCAAAGCCACAAATTTTCTGTGGTGCCCTTTTGAATCTTCGTTTTAATAGCTGTAGGGTGAGTTGTGGAAAGCGATAATTAAAAGATAGAAGAACACAAATTTCAAGAGGTTAAAGGAGAGAGCACCTGGAAACGAGAAAGAAAAATTGTAACAAGGCCAGAAAGCCATATCCTGGAGAACCCTGTCCCCTTTTGTTCTCAGACATCTTGGCTTATAAATAGAAGATAATGGAATGCAAAGTCCTGCAGGAACCGTGAATAATTAGATGGCTGATGTACAAGAGCAAGTGGAGGTCACACAGATAAACTAAAATAATACTTGAATTTATTGGGGGAAAAAATTACTTGGAAATTACTTTGGCTGGCTTCTTGTTTTAATGGTAGGAAAACAAAATATATAAATCTTGAAAAGCAAAAGCTCAATTCAAGACACCAGTGCAAATCGAGAGTAATTCCATTAAAGCTAATGGAATTACGTCAGTCTAGGACCGGAGGTAAGTTCAGACCCAATTACATCTTGGTCCTGAAATGAGATTTCAATATTGTTTCCTACTATTTGTATTGCAGTGAGATCCCAAATGAGAATATTACTGTGTGGTGCTGGGTGATGCTCCAAAGTACCTCCAATCCCAATAGACAAGGAAAAAAAAAAAAAAAAAGAAAAATCAGAAGTTAATTCTTTGTAGAACAGAATGGTGAACTGAGGCAGAGAGGAAGAAAAAATGAAACAGCGTGGCTTATTAATGCATCTTAAAAGGAAAAACAAATGTCTTGGTCTCTGTGGGAGCAGTGTGCACCTGGCCAATGATACCAGTGTGGGTGAAAGCTTGTCTTGGAGTCAGTTATGCAACAGAGAACAAACAACAAAAAAAAAGTGTAAAAAGAAGCATCTGATGTGAAGCAGTTGGATGCGTGGCTGGAAGGTAGCAGATTTTGGTGACCTGAGTTTTTTGATCTTTGTCTAGAGAAAAGCCTGGCAGAAAATGAAGGGTACAAAAACATCTCATTTTAAAGGTTGTTTCCTTGTATTTGTTAAAGATCTTTTTGCTCCTCCAATCGGCATCTGAAGGAATACTTCTATCAGCTAGTGCAGTCACAGTGTTAAATTTCATCCTGTGCTGCAAATAAGGAGTAGTTATTTTCTTTAAAACAAGAAACTGATTTTGCAAAATAGGGAATATGGAAAAACCCAACACCTAATAAAGAGGTTTTGTTATGGTCAGTGCTTCCTCCTGAACCCAAAGGTTTATTACGTTTTTATTATTATTGCTTAACATCTGTGTGGCTTCAGAGGGACACTAAGATGCTCTGTGTTTTTAACAGTGTACTGAGATAACTTGAGCTTCCCCCAGCCATCCCATCTGCAAACAGGTTTTTCTCAAGAGTGTACCACAACAGCTGTTACAGAAGTGTTGGGCCCTGCTTAGCCAAGAGAGTTGACTAAACTAATACACTTCTGTCATCTCTAGTTTGCAGTGCTGGACAGAACCAGGGTGCTTGGGAATAGTAAAGGAATTGTTTTCACAGGATGATGAGAGTTGGAAGTCTACCCAGCCTGCTGAAGCAGGATCACAAAGAACAGCTTGCCCAGGATTGTGCCCAAGAGGGTTTTGAAAGTTTCTAGAGAAGGAGACTGGAGAAGGAGACTGCACAACTTCTCTGGAAAGCCTGGTTCAGGGCTCTGACACACTCAAGGGAAGGAATTTTTTCCTCATGTTTAGCTGGAACTTCCTGTGTTCAAGTTTGTGCTCATTGCCCCTTGTCTTGTCACTGGGTACCACTGGAAAGAGACTGGCCTCATCCTCTTGACCACCGTCTTTTAGCTCTTGCTGAGCACTGAGAAGATCCTCTCAGTCAACGTATTTGCCACACCCTTCTTAATGCACTTAAAACTTTAAGTTAAAACTCACAGTTTTTACATGAATGGCTATCTAAGCTGTCAGTGGGACACAGGAATCATAATGTGGTATTTCACTCTGATTTAATAATAAAATTCTGGGCATCCCTTAGCACTGCACCACTGTTTCTTGATGGTTAATTCCCAGTGACATAAAAGTAGCAACTCTTAGATCTTGGACTAAAGCCTAATGGTGGGAAATGGTCAGTGTGGGTGAAGAGATGAAATTTTGGGTAAGTCCCAGCTTGCTGTGCCAGGTGACATAGCTGGAATTGTGAGCCAAGGGGAATCGAAGACATGCTGTCTCTGATACTAAAAGGGGCTTTGATAAATTGCTGGATTGTCTGTTTTAGAGATTGAGTCTATTTTGGTCCATGAGAGTAAGAGTAGGCAATTTGACTGGTAGATTAATTGATCTTTTTTCTTTTCAAGTAATTTCACTTTACTCTTTTTCAACCACTTTCCATTTGGAAAGTTACCACACCAACACTGGGAGCATTACAAAGTCAGCAGTCCAGGGAGGGGAGGCAGAAGGGAAGAGGAATATTTCTGCAGTATTTTTCTCTACACTGAGGAAAAAAAGTCTCTAAAGTGACATAATGATTGGTTCAGAAGTTGAGATTGAAATCTCCTTCCCCATCACATTCCCTGCTACACATCCAAATATTTGGCAAGTTGATTTTGCAACATTGCTCAAAAAACTGCTGCTGTGGATTGCTGGTTTTATTTTCTGTTCTCAGAGATACAGTCCCAAGGACTTTTTTTTTTTTTTTTTTTAAACTTATCTCTGACATCTTTTGACCTCCAGAATAATAAAAAACAAAGTACAGTTCCAAAGTGGCATTAATTTAATACATTAATATAAGAGATTGATAGGGACTAATCAAATGAATACACCTGATTCAGCAAGTTCATTTCATGGAATTTTTAAGGGCAGATAAGATCCCTCAGTGATGGAGAACTTTTATCTTCTTTGTGAGATAGTAAGAGTCCCTTTCCTCAAATCTTTTTTGTTAGGGAATGTGGTTTGGAACTAAAACTGAGATCCTGCCAGTGTGATACATCCAACCATCATACTGTGAATGAAATGACACTGGTTTCATGAGGCTTCTTTGCACTGTTGGCTAAGTTCTATCTTCAACAGCCATGAAAAAAAAAGTGTCCTCATTACTGGGGAGAAAAAAAAAGAGCATAGAATTATAGAATCACAGACTTATTAAGGTTGGAGAAGATCTCCAGGATCATCAAGTGACCTATCAACCCAACACTACCATGACCACAGTAAACCATGTCCTGAAGTGCCATGTCTTCACGTTTTTGACCACCTTCAGAGATGATGACTCCACCCTTCCCTGGGCAGCCTGTTCCAGTAAAGGATTTTTCCTAATATCCAATCTAAACATTCCCTGCTGCAACTTGAGGCCTTATCCTTGGTCCTGTTGCTTGTTACTTGGGAAAAGAGACCAATCCCCCCTTTACTAAAACCACCATGTCTGCAGATAGGTGAGAAGCAAGTGACAGGGATCCATCTGGGTGACAAGTAGGAGCATAGATTATGAAGCACCTCCACAGCAGAAAATTCTATCTCACAGAGGGTGTGAAGTTTGCCAAAATCTTGCTGAACTGAAATTGAGATAGCCTGTGTCAGCAGTCACAGTAACCTGCTGGTTTGGTAATGGCTGCAGCTGTGTTCGGGGCCAGTCTTGATGGGGTTAGTCTTTTTTCAGTGTGCCCAGGCACAAATTTGAACATAAAATATTCCCTTTAAACATGATGGGCACTGGAAAATGCCTCCCAGAGAGGTGGTGAAATCTCCATTTCTGGAGACATTGAAAACCCACCTGGACATGTTCCTGTGTGACCTTCTTTAGGTGAACCTACCTTGACAGGGGACATGGACTTGATGATTTTCTGAGGTCCCTTCCAACTCCTACCATACTGTAATACTGTGACCACACTATGCGTGGCTGCCTTTGATGCAGGACTGTAAAGTGGGCAAAATGATTCAGCTCTGTCAGTGCATTTGCTCTAACAGAACACAATGCAGTTGATTAGAGGAACCTACAACCACAACTAACTTGCTCATGTTGGGCTGGGCTGAGCAATGGATGGGCAGAAGATTTGTGTTTGGCAAGTGCAGCTGAAAATACCCAGTTCCCCTTGCTGTTCTGTGGAGCAAGCATTTAATTTGGTGGGGTGTTTTGTTTTGTTTTGTTTTTTGTTGGTTTTTTTTTTTTTTGTCATTAATGTGGGAAATAAGATAATCAGGAAATAATGGTGGTATTGTTTGGTTGCTTTTTTAACTATTTTTTTAAATTGCATGATTGCTTGTTCGGAGCTTTCTAGACATCTTGATAAACTCTGTTGACTGACCAGAGACAACCCTCAAAGGCCAGAAATTGCATTTGCACCAAAGCAATTAGGTTAGCAGTAGGGTTGGACTGGATGATCTCCAGAGGTCCCTTCCAACACCTACCTTTCTCTGATTCTGTAATTCCTTGATTCAATGAACTCTAGAATTCAGTTGAACAAACTCTTATCTCTATTTAGGAAAGAGAAAAAAAATATATTTAGAATCTCTTGCCTTAGCTTCTTGCTTTTCAGTCTGACCTTGTTTTGATGAAAGATCCTTTTATTTTCAAAGGAGAAGTCAGTCCCCTGATTTTGTAGGCACCTCTCCTGTGGCTCATCAGGGATTTAATGGATATTGCTGCTCTATTCATTCAGCAACAATCCTTTGGTAGCTACTGCATAAACTCAGCATACTTAACCATGCCATTTGAAGGTCTGTTTTTAAGCACTAAGACTGCAAAGAAGCATGTTTGGCCTGGTTTGTCTGCTTTAACAGTGCACTGAGTGTGACTTTTTTCTATTTGCTTTTCTTTTTTATGTCTCCACCTGCACAAATGCAAAGCGATTTTCACAGCCTGATCATAAATACATAATTTAGTTACATTTGCAATACCTTGTGTTGAAGTGAGGTGACACAGGATCAGTCCCTGGAATATTTTATTCTGCACATAAGCCTCAATTCAGGGAGAGAAGTGTTATTGATCTTTCATCAGGTAATTTTCTTATTTCAAGTAGCTGCATTGGACTCTTAGCAGCAGTTTTTAAGCTGAATCCATTTTCCCTGTAGACAACAAATTTGCTATCAACAGCAGAGACTTCTGATAACAGAATTTAAAAGTTTTCACATTTGAATGGATTGGAACAATTGAATATTTCCATTGTCCCTCACTGTAAACAGAGTTGCTATATCTGAGTTCATTATATTCTTGGTCCATTGCCTTCTGCCAGCAGAAAAAGATAATCTTGTCTTACCTGAAGCAAACCTTGGAGCCTCTTGGTTTCTAATGAAATTCTTCAGATCTTTTATTCTGTTTGTATATCCTTCTATTATATATCTGTTCCACATTCTTCCTGGGGAAGTATCTTCTTAAAGTTCAATTTTTTGGACCACCAGTAGTGCATTTTAATTATTACTCTCCCTCTGGAAGTACATGTCCTTCTGGCCACAACCCAAGAGGCTGTGTCATGGAGCATGGATGGTGATTTGCACAATTCCTCTAACAGCAATGCCTTTTGGGTGCTAGTGCAAAATTTAGTGCCCCGCAAAATGGGGTCTTCATTCACATGGCCACTCTTGTGAGTGTTTTATTGTCCAATAAAGGGCCTTGTGTTTTGGTGATCCAACTGCTAGGCTGCTTTATGATCTGATGTCAGCTGGAGGGTGGTGGGGAGGAGTGACTTGTGGTACATTGGAAATTACACATTATTGTCACCTGAGAGTCTGAAGGATCTTTAAATTGATGAAATATGAATCTGATGAGCAGAGAAGCCTCACCAGTAGAATTTCTTTTAAGATTTTGTGTCTTTTTTTTTTAGAAGCTTAATCATTCTTAAAAGGAGACAGAGACTTTTCTCTGCCTGTTAAATTAATGCGCAGACAGAAAGATGGTTCAAGGCAGAGTGAAATTTAAGTTGAATGGAAAAGATGATGAAAGAGATAAGAAGAAAAGTATTTAGGGATCAAGAACTCTGTATTTTGAGTATGTTGCACTCTGTGCAGGGTAAATATATTCATTTCCCTTGCACTACATAGCTTTCCCTTATGTTCAGAAAGTTGCAGAGTTGCCAGATGTAAAGAGGAATATGAAGTATATGGGATAGAGCTATAGGTGGTATGTGGGCTGCTGAGATCCATTTCTCTTCCCAGCACAATTCCTTTTAGTACTCTCCATGCTTTTTGAGAATGAAATGCAATATGAAAACAAATAATGCCACAAGAAAAAAAAAATCAACTTGTCTCAGTCAAACATATTTTAAAGCTGTTTTCTTCTGTATATTGTCTCCACCTTTTTCTTTTGTCCTTTCTGTTGCTTAAAAAAAGGGAAAGAAAAAAAAAAAAAAGAAGAAAATTTGATTTGGGCGTAAGTGTCTCAAAAGAATGTGTTCAGGAAGTGCCAGCACTGTCACCAACCTTGACTTTTATAGAATCATAGATCACCTGTTTGGAAAAGACCTTGAGATCATTGAGTCCAACTATAACCTAACATCTCCCTGTACAGAACTGTTAAAGTGTACTTCAGTTTGTACTTTAAAAGGCTCTTTCCTCCAGCTGGTTTCTCTATCTGCTCACCACTGTACTCCCTAATCCCTTCTAGGACAGGAACAAGAGGAGAGAAAGAAAACAAGACCAAGTTGTGTAGCACTTAAAGCTACTGTGTTTGTTCTTGTTGGGGAGGTGATGGAGCTACTCACAAAGGTAAAACATGCTCACTATCAGCAGAAATGCCATTACTTAGAGCAGAGGTCCCCAACCCAGAGCACATGAAGCAGCCAGATGTCATACTCAAAAGTGTGGGAGTGACCACCTTGGAAAGGAGCTGTGAAGAGAACACTGTTTACAGCTTCTCTGATCCCAGTGTCATTGTATCAGGAAGGGTGAGAGCTACACTTGTCGTTCAGAATGGAGGAGGAGTGTAAATATGGAATTCATTTTAGGTTATGAAATAGATGATTTGGGCAACCCAGATCAGAGGAGATGCAATCAGAGAATCAAACAATAGTTCTGTGTCTTGATCTCAGTTTCCAGACTTGTGTGAGAGAAGGATGTGAGTGGTCATGCTTTATGAGTGTATGTATACAAGAGATCATGTCCTAGCTCAGGAGCTGTGGTTTGGGTCATGTTTCAGTGATACATGGATTTGCAGTGGGGCACTGGATGTAGAAGGATTGATGTGAAGTTTATTTTTGTTTCAGGCATTAGAGAACATTAGGGAATTCCAGTGGAGGGCCACAAAGATGCTAAGGGTGCTGGAGCACCATCTTTCTTACAAGAAGAAGCTGACAAACCTGGAGCTGTTTAGCCTGGAGAAAACTCAGAGGGGATCTTCTCAATGCTTATCATGGTGGAAGTCATAAGGCTGAGGTTGGGCTTTTTTCAGTGGTGCCCAGTGATAGGGCAAGGGGCAATGGTCACAAAGCAGAACACAGGAGGTTTAATTTGAAGTTAAGGGAGAACTTCTTTGTCTTGAAGGTGATGGAGAATTGGTTCAGGCTGGTCACAGAGGCTATGGAGTCCCCTTCTTTGGAGAATTTCAAAACATGCATGGATCTGTTTCACAGAATCACAGAATGTCAGGGGCTGGAAGGGACCTCAAAGGATTATCTAGTCCAACACCCCTGCCAGAGCAGGATCACCTATACCAGATCACACAGGAATGCATCCAGGCAGGTTTTTAATATCTCCAGAGAGGAAGACTTTGCAGCCTGTTTCAGTGTCCTGTCACCCTCCCAGTGAAAAAAACATATTCTCCTCATATTTAAATGGAACTTTCTATGCCTCAATGTCCACCCATTGCCCCTTGTCATGTCATTGGGCATTCCCAAGAAAAGCCTGGCTCCATCCCCCTGCCACTCACCCTTTGCATATTTATGAACATTGATGAAGTCACCCCTCAATCTCCTCCTTTCCAAGCAGCGGAGCCTCAGCTCCCTCAGGCTCTCCTTGTAAGAGAGATTTCCATTCCCTTAATCATCTTTGTGGTTCTGTGCTGGACACTCTCAAGCAGTTTTATGTCCCTCTTGAACTGGGGGGCCCAGAAATGGACACAGTACTCCAGATATGGCCTCAGCAGGGCAGAGAAGAAGGGCAGGAGAACCTTTCTTGACCTCCTAGCCACAGCTTTTTAATACACTCCAGAATGGCATTGGCCATCCTGGCCACAAGAACACATTGCTGGCTCATGGTCAACCTTGCATCCACTAGGACCCCCAGATCCTTTGCCCCTTTTTTGCCTTCCAGCAGGTCAGTCCCTAACCTATACTGATCCCTGGGGTTGTTCTTTCCCAGATGCAAGACTCTACACTTGCCCTTGTTGAATTGCATTACATTTCTCCCTGCCCAATCCTCTAGCCTGTCCAAGTCTGGCTGAATAGCAGCACAACCTTCTGGTGTGGCAGCCACTCCACCCAGTTTGTGTGGCAGCAAACTTGCTGCCAGTGCACTATGTGCACTCATCCAGGTCACTGATGAGTATATTGAACAGAACTGGTCCCAGTACTGACACCTGTGGGACTCCACTCGTTACAGGCCTCCAAATGGACTCCATCCCATTGACCACAACACTCTGGCTTCTTTCCTTCAGCCAGTTCCCGATCCACCTCACTACCTGAACATCCAGACCACACTGCCTCAGTTTAGCCAGAAGGATGCTGTGGGAGACAGTGTCAAGTGCTTTACTGAAATCAAGATAAACCACATCCACTGCTCTACCATCATCCGTGCACCTGGTTATGCCCTCATAAAAGGCTATGAGGTTGGTCATACATGACTTCCTCATGTGTTTCTGTGCAACCTGCTCCGGGCGAACCTGCTTTAGCAAGGGAATTGGACTAGGCAATCTCCAGAGGTCACTTCCAACCCTCATTATCTTCTGATTCTGTGATTTCCTTCAGTTGTCACCTGGAATGGGTTGGAGGAGGGGTCACTGTAACTTCATTAGAAGATACAGCTTTGCTGACTTGCTTCCTTCTGAAGCTAATAGCACTTGATTTTTTGCTGTGGTTGAGCAAGTAGCCTTCACATTTGTGTCCTGCTTCAGTGATTCTTGGATATTTGTCTGTTGACTCTTAAAGCTGAGCTTCTTGGAGGTGATAAACCACTTGTTTTTACACTTTAGACTGGAAAAGAATTGGCTGGTCATTGCCTTTCTCTTTAGATTTCTTGCTAGTCCAAGGGTGGACATATTTCATAGGTTTCTAAGCCTGTGTGCTACACACTGCCAATTTCTGTGGTACAATTGCTGCTAATGCCTTTTCTTCCTCACTTAAATCCTGATTGAGGAACTGGGTTTAGGCGCATTGCTTAATTTAAGTATACACATAGGAACATTTTTGCTTTAATACCCCTAACTAGAAATACACAAATAACAACAGCAAACTGCAGAGTGTCTCCAGCTGTTTGCCTGCCTTTGATTTCTTGCTCATTTCACAAAATAACAAAACACCTCACAGTTGTTTGAATGAAATGGATTCATTTTTCAATTAAAATTGCCTGGCTTTAAGCAAAGTTTGCTTTCTTTTTCCTTTTTTT
>VWZI01022964.1:66662-112543 GCA_013396835.1 Psilopogon haemacephalus
TTAATGAAATGTTTTTTGAGGGTGAAAAATGCCTATGTCTCCGAAATTTGTGTGATTTATTCCCCTTTTGCAGATGTTTGCTCTGGATGTTTGTACCACCCAAAAATTGGATGTCAGGGAAAGATGTGGAATGACAAAACCAACTTAAAAAATAATAATAGACTCTCAAAAATCTACATCTCTGGTCACCAAAACCTTCCATTCTCCAGAGTACAAAGCACTGGCTTCTTTATTAATGAGGGTTTCTGCATAGTTTCTCAAGGAGGACAAAAGCAATCAATCACTCATTCAGATCGGTAGAGTGCCCTTCATTTTTACTTTTCACAGTGCCATACCCTGTGTTAAACTCCCATTAAATGCTGAAGGCAAGAGAGCAAGTGTGGGAAGGATCACAGGCTAAATTAATCTGCAGTGCAATTTGTCTGCTCTCCATTTGTCCCTCTCTTTCTCACATACATGTATGTGTGTGACACATTCCTTGTGCACCCAGAAAGTCTATCCAGATTCTGGGTTAGGACTGGTGTGTACAGTGAGGGATGTGCTGCTGTGTCAATTGAGATCAGAGTAACATGTCATAATATTAAAAAAAAAAAAAACAAAAAACCCCCTGAACAACAACAGCCAAAAAAACACTCAGCAATGACAGGAACTCTGACCATCAAGGGTTAGGACTAGGCTGGCCACTAGCTAACATGCTCTTTATGAGCCCCTGTCCCTTCCCAGAGGGAAAGAGAAAGGGAATAAGAGAGGATCACAGGATCACAGGATGTCAGGGGTTGGAAGGGACCCAAAGAGACCATCGAGTCCAAACGCCCTGCCAGAGCAGGACCATACAATCTAGCACAGATCATAGAGGAACACATCCAGACAGGCCTTGAAAGTCTCCAGAGGAGACTCCATAACCTCTCTGGGGAGCCTGTTCCAGTGCTCTGTGACCCTTACAGTAAAGAAGGTCCTCCTTGTGTTGAGGTGGGACCTCCTGTGCTGTAGCTTACATCCGTTGCTCCTTGTCCTATCACAGGGATCAAGTGAGCAGAGCCTCTGTCCCTATTCCTGACCAGCCCTCAGATATTTATTAATATTTATTAAATCCTTTCTCAGTCTTCTCTTCTTCAGACTAAAAAGTCCCAGGTCCCTCAGCCTCTTCCCATAAGGCAGTGCTCCAGTCCCCTAATCATCCCCGTAGCCCTGGGTTGGAAAACTACTGTCTGTCATGAAAGCTGAGGGAGGTGGGGTTGTTCAGCCTGGAAAAGAGAAAGCTCTGGGGAGACCTAATAATTGACCTTCCAGTACTTGAAGGGGGCCCACAAGAAGGATGGAGAGCATTTACAAAGGTCTGTGGTGATAGAATGAGGGGCAATGGTTTCAGACTAGTGAAGAGTAGATTTATATTGGATGTTTGGAACAAATTCTTTACCATGAGTGTAGTGGAACAGTGGGAGGTAGTTGAGGTCTCATCCCTGGAGATACTGCAGGTGAAGCTTGACAGGGCTCTGGGCAACCTGATCAAGTTGGGGATGTCCCTGCTGACTGCAGAGGGGATTGGACTAGATGACCTTTGGAGGTCCCTTCCAACCTAAACCATTCTGTTATTCTGTGACTCTGTGATTCTAAAATAGCTTTTATGAAAACAGTAATAAAATGAAATAGATACAAATAGATTCAAACCCAATATTGAGCTCACTCATCCACATTTCATATCTGCAGATTTCAGGGGAGGGTGACATATTATAACACTCCATTATGGTATATAAAATGCTTTCTGTGTTTATGGACTACATGCAGGACTCAGAAAGTGTGTGGTTCTCCTTGTTTCTCCTTGCAAGTTGACTGGCTCCATTAGCTGCTGATATGGAATCCTAAATGCAGTAACTCTGGGCCTTAGGTGGGTGTCATGCTTCTGCAATATCTGGGAAGATGACTCTGATCCAAGCTTCTGCAGAAAGTTGCAGTCAATTACTTGAAGAAAGAGTGGTAACAACTGTATGTAAGTTTCATGTTGCTTAATGGATTTCTGGTGTTGTTACAGGCACCTCTGGCTATGCCACTGAGATCGCTGTAGGGGTACTTCCCAGTAACCTTTCTGTGCCAGTTGTCAAGCCACAGTCTACTCGTTTATGCAGAAATTAGAAAGGCAGAACAGAATTAGAAAGCACAGGGAAAGAAATCAGAATAGTCACAGTTTGATGGCATTTAACTTAGGGTGCTAAAAGCTTTATTGGGGCAACACTGGAAATACTGGGACATATTAAGAGCTCCTGGAGGGCAACTGAAGTCCTCAGGCAGGAAAGGGAGGGACCTGCTTGTGTTTTGCAGAAGTGTGATGCACAAGATCATACAATCATAGAATTATTTAGGTTGGAGGGCTACCCAGTTTAAGAGGGACAGAGGTCTGCTGGAGAGCATCCAGCAGAAGGCTACAAGGATGATTAGGGGACTGGAGACTGCCTTGTGAGGAGAGGCTGAGGAACCTGGGGCTTTTTAGTCTGGAAAATAAAAGACTGAGGGGGATTTAATCAATGTTTATCTGAGAGCTGGGTGTTAGTAGTGGGGGACACAGGCTCTGCTCACTTGCTCCCTGTGATAGGACAAAGATCAATGGATGTAAGCTGCAGCAAAGGAAGTTCCACCTCAACACAAGGGGAAACTTATTTCCTGTAAGAGTCACAGCACTGGAACAAGCTCCCCAGAGAGGTTATGGAGTCTCCTCTGGAGACTTTCAAGGCCTGTCTGGATGTGTTCCTCTATGATCTGTGCTAGATTGTATGGCCCTGCCCTGGCAGGGAGGTTGAACTTGATGGTCTCTTTGGGTCCCTTCCAACCCTCAACATTCTGTGATCCTGTGATCATCAAGTCCAACCATTAACCCAGCACTGCTAAGTCCACACTAAGCCATCTCCCTCAGCAGCACATCTACATGTCTTCTAAGCACCTCCAAGGACAATGACTCTATTACTTCACCAGGCAGTCTGTTTCAGGGCTTGACAACCCTTTTTAGGGAATAATTTTTTTTCCTAATATCTACTCTAAACTTCCCCTGGTGCAACTTGAGGCCGTTTTCCTCTTGTCCTATGGCTTGTTACTTGAGAGAAGAAATTGACCACCACCTTGCTCCAGAGTCCTTTCAGGTAGTTGTAGAGAGTGATAAGGTCTCCCCTGAGTCTTATTTTCTCCAGATGGACTCTTGTAGAACCTAAGTTGCAAGAATAGTTAAAAAGAAATAAGCAGTTTATCAGCACTTGAAGGAAAGAAAAAAAACTATTGTGATCAGTAGGCACCAGGGTTCATCAAAATGAAATTATGTTGAATAAAATTAATTTATTTCTGTGATAAGAGGCTTACTGGATAATGAGGGAGAGGGAGGTGTAATATAGTTCATTGCTAGCAAGGCATTTTCAAAGGATCCAAGGGGGTCTTTTATTAGGAAATAAAATGAAATTTCTAAAATTCAAATTTACTTTGGGAATACTACGGATGGGAGAAGGATAAAAAAAAAAAAAAAAATTGAGGTGACTAATGGCAGTGACATTGTTAAGCTGCTTCCCATGGGGACCCTGTTTGGAGTGTTCTCTGAAAGTAATGACTTGACAGATGGAATCTGTGGTAATGCTGAACTTAATCTGTAGGTGATGCACAGTTAAGATGGGGTCGTATATACTGTCCTGGCTATAATTTAGTTGAAAAGGACAAACCTCTGTTTCTGGTAGCAAGTGAGTGAGTAACTAGCTACTTGCAGAAACTGAGCAAAATCTGCAAGGGAGCAAGAATTCTCCTTATTTAGTGAAATCTGCTTCTTCATTCTTTATTAGATATTTTAAAGAGGCAATGCAAAACCAGAAAAAAAGCCTGATAGAGCTTGGAAGTGCCACAGAAAAAAATGATAAGGTTTGCATTTCCGTGGTGAAATTTGTGCAGACTACTCTCTGACTGTAATTCATGTTTTAATACAGAACTGCTGAACAGCGTAGCTGCTAACCTGCAACCTTGTAAAGGAGATGGCACAGCACCCATGCCAGGTGGATTTGAAATACCTCCCCTTATTTTCTCATACAACCACAGACTACCCCCTGAGCTCCCTAAAGAAAAATAGCACCACATCTCCTAATACTTTCAAGTGACAGGCAAATTGGAAATCTATGATGCTTTTATTATAGAATACTGTGTGTCTTCAGACTTGGAAGTAGCAGCCTGTTTTTCTCCTGGCTTTTATTCTCCTGGATGATTTACACCTATGCAAAGGGGTTTGCTGACAGATCAGAATTAGAGCTCTTAGTTTTGCCTATTGTAAACTATTCCTCAACATACACAATCAAGTAAAACAAACAAACAAACAAAAAAAACCCACCAAAAAACAAGGAGAAAAGAAAAGTTGTGCAGTTGACTTTGGAACCAGAACAAGTAGATTTAGTTTTTCTCCCTTTGGTGACTGTAACAATACAGTAAACATATTTTAAGGCTTAGTAAAACCACCTTTCCTCCTTGCTCATCTTTCCGCTTTGTTTACATCTCCAATAAATACTTATAGATGAGAGATGCTCACTGTGTTCATCATGCAGAAGCAGAGTAAGCAGCCCTAGAGGTTGGGATGTGGGGCTGTCTATGGGCAGTAAGTTACAGCAGCCTAATGCAGTGTTAAGTTTCCATCCTGCAGGTGAGTGTTTGCTAGTGCAACTGTCAAACACATCAGCCTGGATCATCTGTTTCTAGAGGCATCCTTAGCTCTGCTATAAGATCATTGAGTGGTTTGGGCTGGAAGAGACCTTTCAAGATCATTTAGTTCCAACCTCTCTGCCATGGGCAGGGACACCTTCAACTGAATCAGGTTGCTCAGAGCCCTGTCCAACCTGACTTTCAATGTTTCCAGGGATGGGGCTTCTACCACCTTTAAAGAAAACCTGGGGCAGTGTTTCACCACCCTCAGTGCAGAAGAATGATTCCTTAGATCTAGTATAAATCTCCTCTCTTTTAGTTTAAAATCATTATCCTTTGTCCTGTCACAACAGGCCATGCTAAAAATATTGTCCTCATTTTTCTTAAAGGTTTATTTAAGTACTGAAAGGCTGAAAAATATCTCCCCAGAGCTTTCTCTACTTCCAGGCTGAACAACCCCACCTCTTGCAGCCTTTCTTCATAGGAGAGATGTTCCATACCTCTGAAAAATTTTGTGGCCCACCTCTGGGCCCATCAATCTCTGTCCCTTATTTCCTTTCTCTTTCCTTTGGGAAGGTAAAATGGTCAACAGAGAGCATCTGTCACTGGTCTAGTGACCAGCTGAGCCCCCTAACCCTTGACACAACCACTGCAAACTCTTAGGCAGCAGTGTGGCATCTCCTGTCTTATTCAGTGTGTTCTCTTTGTAATCTTTATCACTATAGAAATACACAGGAAGAGACCTAAGAAATTTCTGCAAATTTCTTATTTTCAGAGTAGTTCTGTAGACAGAAAAGTTTTTTACAAGGTTTATATTTTGGGTATTTGGTATCTCCACAGACTGAATATTTAACTTACTATTGTGTGGAGGACTTTTTCAGAAGGAAATTTTATTCATCAGAGACACCCTTTTAATTAACTTCTACTCTTCCAAGGGGAGAGGAATATAAAGAAAGCCAATAATAATAATAATAATAATAATAATAATAATAATAATAATAATAATAATAATAACGTATCTTGTTACCATTACATATTAAAATAAAATGCTGCAGGGAGTGGATCTTCAAGGCTTATTTTTTTAATGAAGATCTTAATAGCATTTAATGTAAATTAAATATAATCACTGTCTCGTTTCTCAGCATATCTCTGGGGCTGAAGAATAAGAAGTTAATTGTGCTTACAACATAGTGGGAAGTGCCAGATTCAAGCACCAGTATGCTGGTTAAAGTGCATTTTGAATTAAGAGATGGAAGGCAAAACTTTTGTTTCTTGTACTTCTGGTCTCAGTTACTTTGCAGAAGTTTCAATGCAAAGTTTGTGTGCTTATTACTTATTGTGTGCTTATTATGGACTTATTACGTAAGGTGCCTAACATAGGCTTTGCATCAGAATGCAAATGAAGAAGAGTTTAGAGATTGGGAAGGATCAGATGCATGAGCCTAACAAGCCATTTTATTTTGGGGATGGGGAGCTGCTGGGTTGTAAATCCCTGACTCATTCTGTGGATTCTGTGGGTAGATAATGAGGTCTACGAAATGACTGGATGTCATCTCCAGTGTCTTGCATTGCATTAAGAGGAATTACTTATGGAAGTCTCAGTTTTGAAACTGCTGCTTATGGAATTCATGCACTTGGTGGTAAGATTTACTTGAATCACAGATTGGAGATTGGACGAGCTGGGTACTTCTCAAATTAGGTGATGTGATGGGATTCAGTTCCCAGTTCCCTCTCTTGCAGTGTCAGTGCAGCATACGTATCTGTGCTAGAATATGACCTCTTCCATCTCAGATTAAGTGATGTAATTAGTCAGCTGGTGTAATGGGTCCTGGGATCATAAAGAAATGAAATACAATTTGAAGAATGAATACAGAAATGGTATCTTAATGTGACTAAGGGGAGCAGAGAAGAACTAGCTATCAGATGGAGTGTTGGTTTCATATGAGGTTATTTCTCTTTTCTGCCTGGTGCCAAAGGAGTCCATGCTTGTTCAGTCCTTAACATATATCCAAATTTACTGTTCTGCTGCTAAGAGGTGGTACACTAAGCTTTCACTCGTATATCTGGTAGGTGCAACACATAAAATTAAGTGTGCTTTTGTCCTTGACAGCTTTCCCACCTGAGCAGTCTGCTTGTGGATCTTATGTGGAAAAAAGCTGGCAAATTTTGCTGTAGGAGCAAATTTAACATTTCATGGTGCTTATGTCTGTTTCCCCTGACTAGATGGAAGATGTGGTCGGTGGAGTACTTGATGAGAGATCTCAGTTTGTAGCTGAGGTCAGGTTTGTAGAAGACCGAGGACTGGCTTGTTCCTCAAAGGAGGTGCTGGAAGAGCTGACTTGAGTCTTGAAAGAGCTGACATGAGCTTTGAAAGAACTGGCTTTCATCAGTATTAACAGAGAAGGAGGAAGGAGATGAAATGCCAGGACAAGCCATGAGTCTTCAGGACATCTTAACATATTATAATCAGGGAGCTTCCATTCACTCCACATCCTGCCCATTCTGAAGAAAAGAGCACTGACAAATGATCCTTTTTGATACAACCATGGCTCAAATATATCCCCTAAGGGAAAAAATAGATCTAGGCCTCTAGGCCTTTCTTGAATCTAGAATTTCTGACTGGAAATGGAAATGGAAAATCACCAATTTCTGAGTAAAAAGATGTGAAGTGCTCCCTGGGAAAGCTTAGAGGGTGAAGATGCCCCATTGACCTTGTAAAGGTTAAGAACTACTGGATTGAGCTAACAAATACCTTCAGGCAGCATTTATGTTTCTTCCCTCTACTTTGTGTGCTTGCTAACTGCAAAGTCTGCAAACAGAAATAATAGTACTGAAATTTTGGGTGAAAAGGAGAGGGACAATCATGACTGGAGAGTTTTGGCTCCCTGCCTGCATGTGCAGTGCTCATAAAGCAGCACTGCACCTTTACATTCACAGTGCTTTGCTGGAGACACTAAGTCATTATCCCATAGATGATCATGGTAAGTGAACTTGTCCTGCTTGTTTTCTGCCTCTTCAAATTTCTCTTCTTAATACAAAATTTTCTTCGTCAAGCTATCTCCCCAGTCCTATCTCTTTTTGCTGTACAACCCTTCTTTGGACAGTTCTAGTAGCAATTCCAACCATCCATGGTGGCCTCATGATGTGTCCATCCCCTGCTTTCACCTTATCTTTCCCCTTTGACTCTGCAGGTCTGCAACCATTGTCTGTGCAGCTCACAGGAAGAATATTTTGGGCAGCTTCTTGGTGGTATTTCCTAGAGCCTTCTGGCTGCCATTGCTGGTCAAGACTCTACACTTGCATAGTTGTACTGTGGCTCCACGTGCTGTGTGTTGTATTGTCTCGATTGCTCTGCAGCTTGATAAATTTCTGTGTCTCATTATGCAATTAATTTCAATTGCAATTCCCATCATCTCTTCTCTTCTGTAGGCATGCAACCCAGCAGGAGACTAATAAAACCATCACGACGAGCACCAAAGCCATCAAGCAGCTGTCTGAGGTTGTCAGAGGCTCATCCAGGGTATGTGTCATTCAAGATGCTGTTAGAGGAGTGTGCTGGGTCTTAGAGAGGGAGGAATAATGAATACAGAAGTGGCAGTGGATGCTTTGGTGCTGTTAAACTCCATGTTTTCTCTTTCCTGTTATACAATAAGCATAGTTTCCATTTATAAATGACCAATGGAAAAACAGCTGTGGAAACCAGTTCTTCACCTAAAACTGGATCATGTGGAAATGGAAATCAAACATGACAATAAAGCTTTGAGTAGCTCACAATTATCTCAAGGTCTCGCTCACATGAGTTTGGCATTGGTTGTGCATTGGGTGCACTGGGTACAGGTGACTTTGGAAGTCTGTGGAAGTATCTGGAAAGGTCAAGGCAGTGGAATATGTCTGGACAAGACATTCATTCACTGGTCTGTGTTTGGGTGAAGGCAGTAGTCAGGATGGATAATTAGAGGCTGTGGCTAGATCAGAGAAGGACTTTCAATTGAAATTTAACCCACAGCAGCCCCATCTGTTGTGACAGTTCTGTAATCATTAGGTTCAGCTCATACAAATATTATTATCTCAGGGGTATGAGTGACATCCAACTCTTGGTCCCCAAAGCAACAACAGGACAAACAGAAGATTTTTAACCTTTCCACAAAGACCTTTATACCCTACAGGTTTCTGCTGACCTTGTATACATCATGAGGAAGAACTGAAGCATACTGTGGAGGTTAAATTCCAACTGGTGTGAGAATTGAGGGGAAGTTCCATCCACGTAACAAGTGACTCAGCTACTGACATGAGAAAAAGGACAAGTCTTTTCTACTTGATTCTGTCTGGCAGTTATGTTATGTTCTTGCTTCCGGCATCCATACAGTTTCTGGGTCAGGGACTTACCTGAATTGGCATGTTATCCTCACTCACTTCCTACCATTATCCAAAGTCATATATTACTTCAACTCTGTTCTCACTGTCCTTCCATCTCAAAAAAACTCTGCCCTAAACATGCAACTCATCTCTGTCCAAGTGGTTTTTACAGCCAGGATTTATGTCACTTGCCAACAGGCACATGAGGTAAGGATTTAAGAGCTGAATCAGTCAGACCACTTTTGTAACCTGTGGAAGACCAGGTGCAATTCAACCCACCTAAAATCATGAATGAGTGATGGTCTACTTCAGAGGGTGGGGAGGGAAACTTGGAATAGCTGTTCTCCACACACAGACATCAACCTTATGCAGGCATCAACTTTAATACTTCAACCTTTTTTATCACGTTGCTTTAATTGGCGACAAGCCACAGGGACTACTTTTTTTCTTGCATACTCTAAGAATAATCACATCAGAGCTGGACAAAACAGACGATACTTTTTTGGATATATGTAGGTCTTGAGGGTTTGGGGTTTTTTTGGTGCTCATCCCCTGATACTGTTTTGTGACATAAATTGGGTCCAAAGGGGAATCAGGCAAGGTCACATTGAACCAATTATAATGCCACACAAGAATGCCATTATTTTCCCCTAAAGTCTATGTAGTGTCCACTGAGGACTCTCAGAAGAATAACTGTTGCTGTCATGGGGAAAAAAAAAAAAAAAGAAAACAGAGTTAAAGGGAGAATGTTGAAGAACTGAAGGAATTAGGCAACCTAACAAGTACAGTAATATGAGGAATAAACTTGCCACTTTTATAGATATCATATTATAATGTTTCCTGCTCCCTGGTCAATTAGTTGAACAGATTTTATGTTTTTAAATCTTCTTTTCTAACAGTGTGCAATTTAAGCAATTAAGTCTACACATTTTGATATAAAGCCTGTAGCCCTCATCCCTTAGACAGAATAAATAATTCTAGTGGGATTGGCTGCTGATTGGTCAGTCCCTCTTGGAGATCTGTGTAGCATCACAAACTTTGATAAAATTTCTCACAGTGTGAGAAACCTTCAATTAATTTAAGACTTTATAATCAGTCTTTTCTGATCCATTATTCTTGTGTATTGTTTTGATTGCACACATAGAAAAAAAATCATTATTTTTCCTTCCTTCCTTATTTTCCACCACTGCCAGCAAGGTGCACCATGGGTGTTTCTCTGATGTCCCTTGAAGCTACGAGTGCTGTTGGAGCTATTGGAGTCAGGATGGCAAATTGAGCAAATAAGTAGTATTTCAGGAGCAAAAATACTGATATAAATGAAGCAATGTGACACAAAGCAGGAGACTGATGTAAAATATCACATGGCTATGTTAGAGCTTCCTTTTGAACTAACCTCAAAGGACTTAAATAGAGAAGCCTGTCAGGAATCTGGAGTTTTGTAGGATGAGTGCTGGACCATTAGATCAGCTCTCCAGGATGACAATCTTCTTTTCTTTTCCATGTGTAACAAACATAAAGTTTATAGACCTTTGTCTCTGGAGTGGGAATAATGATACTTGCTGTGTTCTAAAAATGGGTTTAAATCTTTGGATGGAGAACTGCAAGACTGGGATATTCTGTGTATGACAATATTGCCATTAAAAATTAAAGACCTTTATCCCATCCTTTATAAAATGTGTGTTTGTATCCTTAGGCAGTTGTCTGAAGCAGCTGAAATTGATGTAAAGTAAATATTTCTGCTTAGTAGCTTTAGGGTAGATTGGGGTTTGTTTGCTACTTGTTTTTTTAAGGTGACATCCTACTTGTTCTGGTTCATTCCCCCCTGCGAAACCCGACACATAAGCTCCTACACACCAGATATCCAGAAGATTGAAGTGTTCTAGGAGGATTTACATTGCATGATGCTGTTTGGGTTTGGTGAGCACCAATTTTGCAGCAGGTTGGATAGTTGCATCAGGCTAGGCTGGAGTTGTCTTTCTGAGAACTCTTTTGTTTAAAACAGAGATTGATATCTAGCTAAAGCAAGCTCCAGACAGAAAGGCAGTGACATTTGGGTATGTGCTTTGAAAAAGATGGAGATAAGTTGGTTTCTGACAATCAGGCCCTAGGCCAGGCAGAAGGAAGTGTGTGATGGACCCCTCAAGTTCAGTAAATCACCCATTGTTGTCAAATAAGGTGATGAACTCCATCATCAGGTATCATCCAAATAAAAGACTCTATAGGAGGATATGGTTTATCATCCCCAGCAGATAATGCAGGACAGGATTTTATTGAACAGAAGCAAGATACCATGCTGCAAACATTCTGGTTTTTGGATGGCAGTAAGGTGTTAATTTGCATGCATTTCACAGTCTTTAAGAACTGGTGTTGGAGTGAGACCTTTATCATGCAATAAGCAGGACAGCAAAATGTCCCACTACATATCCCTGCTACAGAAGGTGTCCAGCTTAGATAGCAGGCCACACAGTAGTCATGACTTGAATGCTATGGTGAGTATCCAAGATGACATTTTAAAAATTGCTTTGATTAAACCATCTTATGCTGCCTTCCTAAAATAGCATCCTGGCAGCCCCAGTGAAATTGAATTTTTTTAGGATACCGTTTGAGCCCACTTTGTTTTCCCGGTGTCTCCCACCAGGATTGTTTCTAATAGTCACAAACAGATTCTACTACTAGATTTACCTCCAGATATATGGTAACCAGGTCTTTGTTTTTTTTCCAAAACAGCAAGAGCGACTTCAGCTGGATAGGCTGAAGAACCAGCTGTCTGATGCCATCCAGAGATACGGAGCTGTGCAGAAGGTAAGGGTCTTTATTGCTTCCACTTCTCTGTATGTGAGTTTGGGAAAATGTTGTGCCAGCAACCATGCCAGGAGCATGAACCATCTCCATAGAGTACAATGGGAGGGGTTCTGATTAATTAATGCAAGATTATTTTCCCAAAATTAATATTTATGAATTTTGATATTCAAACTTTTCCACCCCAACCACTAATTTTAATAATAAATTGGTTCAGTTGTAACTGCCATGGAACACGTTACATAAATGCTTTCTAGATCTAGTATTAACTATCACTATATCATCATTAATTAAACTTAATTAAGCTCAATTAGACTGGAAAAGAAGGTGTCTTGCTGTTAATTGCCACTTGGCCACTAGATGGACTCAGGGCCCCTCTGCACAGGGCAGAAGCTAGGTAGATGCAAAGGCTTAAGGTATTTACTCACAAATATTATTTCTTGGCTTGCAAGGCTAACAATACATTGAGATAGTATTTGCAGGGAATTCTGGCCTCTGCTATTGAGACTTCTGATTCACCTCAGGCTCCACAGGCTGCTGGGGGAAAAGGGGTGCAGATGATTCCTGACCTGGTCCTGGCTTTCGATGATCTGTGTGCCTTCAGGGCTTGCTTGTCTTTGGAGATACAGGAAGATGTCTTGCAATGTGTCTCAGCAGGTGTGTGTCACGCTGGCTGTTGTATGCAGCTATCGCATGAAAGGAATTAGAGTTGCTCCTGGTAAACTTGAAGGAGTTCCAGACTGGAATATGGCTTATATTGCTATATATAATAAGGCATTAGCATTGCTGGTAGGAATCACAGGCACGAATACAGCAATAGAGCACAGAATAACAGTAAAGACGTGGAACAATGGCAAAAGCATGTTGTGTTACCTGCTTATCTGTTTTTACATCAATGCCTGAGATTGGCTGGACCTTTGGACATAATAGCTTGTCTAATTGGTGTGGCAGTAAGCCAAGCTTTGCCGTATTTGGGTGAAACCACAGGTTTGCTCTGTCCATACTTAGAGAGAGCATAGGCCTAGCACAAGCTTGGCACAAGGCAAGGGTGTGCACCTTTTTTACCACGGGATGCAAACAGGAGAAAAATATGTTGGGTAAGCCAGAGTGCTCAGATTTCATGGCTCCAGGTCTTTCATCCTTTTTCCCACGGTTGCCCCTTCCCAAACAGAAAGAAGGAGAGCAGAAAAACACGTCTGGACAATCCAGTACAAGTACAAGCCTATTTTTGACCGTTTTTACCAGGACACAGAGCTACTCACATGTAGTTTCTTCCCTCTTTTCTTACTTTTGTCAAGGAGTGCGTTTTCACTTTGAACTCTGCAGATGCATGTGTAATATGGGTTTTCCAGAAGATTGCTGAACACATCTTGTGGGTTGCACCTGTCACCAAGATCAAGCTGTTTAATAAAACAAACAAAGCCTGAATTCCAGCTCCTTCATTCACTTCTTGCTCTCCCACTTTACCCTGGAGTGACTCCACTGATGAGCACATTTGCTTTGCTTTTAAACACTGCATCCTCAAACTGCTTTTCTCCCTTGCAATAACAGGTTTGTGCCTACATCTGGGTTAATCTAGATACAGCCTGGACAAACTCTGATTGCTTTCTACTCACTGTTTTAGTGATTTTGATCCATGCCTGCAACACAGTGGGAGATTATATATTGTAATTATATAGGTATAATGAAATTTGGCTAGCAACATGCACTTACTAATGTATTTTCATTAGAAATACTCACTATTGATTGATTTTGCAACACTTGCTGCTGATGGTTTGAAAATAAATAAATATATAAAAGCACATAAAATTGCCCTTCAACAGGAGGTGTATTATGTAATAGCACTACATTAGCTCTACCACTGTCTCATATTTTTAATTATTTCTCTGTCCTATTAAAAAAACATAAGTGTGTAGTCTTGAAATGCAGTGGCTTTAACCCTTAAATGAGAAGCTGGAAGGATTTAGATAAAGGTAAAAAGAGCTAAAATAAAAATTCATGAACTGTGTGTGTAGGTTTTAGGGGGGGTTAATTTACAAAGCATGACCATTTCTGAAGTGCCAAAATTAGCCATTGCAGTTTGTGAATGCCCAGTTACGTCAGGAAACCAATCTGAGTGGTAAATTGCTACTTATCCACCTCCTAACTGTCAATTCTTAAATGGATGTTTCAGTTTCGATAACCTTGTCATTCTGGAAGCTGTGAAGACTTTTCAATCCTGCAATACCAAACTTTTCAATGTGGTTATGCTCTCTTTCTTTTTCTTAATAATAAGAGTTTTCCTCTATGCTCTTTTTGTTAAAAAAAAAAAAAAAATTCCTTCTCTGAGTGTTTGGACTATTTTCTGAGCCGTTTTGCCTTTTTTTAATTTTTTTTTTTTCATTTTCACAGAAAATAGCAGAGAAATCCAAAGCTTTGCTTCCTACGGGACAGAGAAGTACCAAACAGGTAAGTTCATGTCTCTCTGACAGTGTGTTGCTAAAAAAAGGGCTGTTTTTTGACTCCACTGATGGTTCTGAAGAGCATGGTTCTTCCCCACTACCTACGCTGAAGCCTGTAAGTGCTTTTCAAATAGATTGTATCTTTGGAGGTGGAAGATACAGGACCTAGGAAATAGGACATAGACAACGCGTGGTTAATCATTCTCTCTCTCCTGAGTCTGTTTTTCCATTACTGATGGGAATATTGTCTACTCTCAGATATATCAAAGAGCAATCCTGTATCCTCCTCCCTGGAAGCTGGGCTCGTAGTCCCAGTGAAATCACACTGCAGTAGTCATTAAGGGAATGCACAAGGGAAATCTGGAAAGCAACTTTACATTTCTGAGAACTGTTGTAAGAGGATACAACAGAGATGGAGATACAGTCACTTCTGGTTTCTGCTTATTTATGGGGTAGACATACCTCCAATCCAACCTTCTCTTCATGCACAGACACACCTTGCTTCAAAAGAGCTGTTCCTCTCCGCTGCAGGAGAAGGAATATTTCAAGTGTCTCTCAGTAGTGATGCGGAGCCTGGGACAGCATGGCCAGTGGTAGGAAAGCTTGGAGAGTTAGAATAGACCTGTTGTTTTGGGCTAAGTCCCTCTCACAGTGCAACAGCTGGGTATAAGAAAATATGGTAATGGTCTTGTAGCATGGAACAGATTAGCCAGAGTATTAAAAAAAACACCAGATGATAGCCTGCAGAAAATTCACAAACTAGCCAGTAATCCCTCTGAGCATGGAAGATGAGAATTCTTCTTTTTAATGCTTCTTGATTATTATGCTTCTAACATCATCTGCTTCCCATAGAAAGAAAAATATGTTATTGTGCCCATGACTGAATGAGTTCAAGTGAAATTAAACCCAGGAGCAGACTAGGCTGACAAGCTGAGGGGTCCTCAGGATCCAACCCTGACAGTGCCTAGCAGGGACAACTTGGTTTCTGCATCCTTGTGGGATCTGTAGCATGTCTTTGGATCACTTCCATTTTTCCTGGCTCCTCACTGACCGCACTTAGCCATCTATATTCTCAACTAATGAGGAGGACAGTGTGCTTTCTCACCATGTAGACTTTGTGGGTGGTTCCCCACAGGGAGTGGGAGAAGGGGAAGCACATCTCTTTTTTAGCTGGCAAGTGAGTTTTCAGCACCAAAACTCTGAACAGACACTTCTTTTNTGGCAATTTTTAGAAATTAAAATTACAGTAATTGTCGTGGTGTAATGGCACCCCCCTTCATTTCCTGCTGCTCACAGGGAGAGGGAAGGATAATTACTGCACTGGAACATGGCAGTTGCCAAAAGAGATGCCTTTGTTGCTTATTCTGTAAGCCTACTTGACCTATCTCTCAAAGGTCAGTAAATTATGTTTCTTAGGAGCACAGAACTGGGTAATAAACCCCTATTTGCATATGCAAGCATTTTTCTCCTGACTGCATCAATTTATTCACGCTTTAAATGGACTTCCTTCTCACAGGAAGCATCACTTCTCTCTTTCTTCCTGTGTTTATGAAGTTGTTCTTTTTATATGATTAGAGTAAAATTCTTATTTTGGGGTAGCACGATCCAATCCTTGTCTTTATGGGAGAATAATTTTTTTCGTTAGTAATGTCTGTGTAAACCTCATATATGTTTGTGTACAAGTAACGACTCCAGTTATTTGGGTTTCTATTTTTTGCAGGGTCTTTGTCATGGTAGATGCTGTATAAGCATAGCTATTAGATTGTGCCACCCTGAGGATCTCTGAGCAAACATCAATAGACTATTTTGAAGGCTAATTAACCATGAGATTTTAATGCAGTAGATGCTCTTCATACTGGAAGTCCAAAGCATACTTTGAAACTGGCTTCCACATTTTGGGGAAGGTTTGTATTTCTCTGAAATTCAGACTTGAATTTCTCATAACCAAAATAAAGCTTTTGCCCCAACAAATGGAGCTTTTTATTTACACATTTATCTTACTGTCTCTTAACATCTTATCTTAGAACTCATCCCAGTTCTTGATGTTCCAGTCAGGCTGATATATCTTAGGAAATCAAGCCTTTAGCTTTTGTAATAACGTATCTCAGATGTGTGGTAGCTATTGCTGTGTCTTTTCAAGGTTATTTGGTATGCAGCTACTTCTGTAAAAAGTGTTATTTCAATAATGTCAACTTTGTTTTAAATGACTCTGCATCCATTAAAAGCCATATTCTAATCAACCCACTCCTCTGTTCCTAGGGCTGTCAATATGTAGCATTTAAATCACATTGCTATTTTCCCCTGACTTTATTTAAGTGCAGGCTTCTGTTTGTTTTGTGGAGTGGTTTTAAGGTGGTCATTAACGCAATTTTCCTAAGAAAAAAATCCTTTTATTTTTTTTCTGCTTGTTCAGGGGGTAAGGAAATAGATTCTAATACAAGGATTTAAGAAGTGAATGGAAATAGATTCGTACTTGATTTTCTTTCTTTGCTCCCTACAATCCCAAGAGAGGTGGAAATTATTCTGAATGGCCCGAAGTACTGCCCTTGCTCTGTTTCTGGTGGGTCTGGAAAGGGAAGATCTTTTCTTCTCAGTGTGCCCACAGTCTTGCAAGCCACAATTCTTCACTAACTAACCAACCATTAAACCCCCTCTCTGGTGTGTCGAGGATGCAACACTCAACTGTAAGAGTTAAAATGAAGAACTGCTGAAAAGCAGCTTCATGTTGAAAGACATGGGAGGTGTGGTGGACAACAAGTTGACTGTAAGTCAGCAGTGTGTTCTTGTAGCCAGGAAGGGTGCATTAAGCAGAGTGTGGCTAGCAGGCCAAAGAAGGTTCTCTTCCTCCTCTAGTCTGGTGGGACCACATCTGGGGTCCTGTGGCCAGTTCTGGGCTCTACAGTTGAAACACAGCAGGGAACTACTGGAGAGAGTCCAATGGAGGGCTACAAAGATGGAACATTTCTCTGAGGAGGAAAGGCTGAAACAACTAGGGCTGTTTAGCTTGGAGAATGCTTGTCAGTATCTAAAAGGTGAGTGTCCAGTGATAGTACATGGACACAAACCAGAACACAGAAGCTCCACTCGAACATGAGAGAAAACTTCTTTCATTTAAGGGTTGCTGCTCAGTGAGGCTTTGGATTCTCCTCTCAGATTTTCAAAACCCACCTGGACATAACCCTGGGCAACCTTCTTTTGATGATCCTGCCTTAGCCAGAGGGTGGACTAGATGATCTCCAGAGGTCCCATCCAACCTCCACCATGCTGTGATTCTGTGAGTCCTTGGTCTTTAAAGGCAATAAAACCTGCACCACAACCCTTGGGAAAATGTCCATATTCCTATTGCTGCTTGTGGCTGCACACTGCCTTTATGAGGCAATAGGAATGCTGAGGACTTCAGAGTCGCATGCAAAAATATTTCAGAAAACTCCTAAATCCTGCTGTATCTTTAGAGGAGGTAATTTCACAAGACTAGAAATACCAACTTCTAGTAACGAATTCTACAAAAGAAGAAAAAACAAGAAAAGAGCAAATCCATATAAAGATCAAATTGGTATGACCAGGTTTAGGGGGAGTTTTGCCATTTCCTAAGTTACCCAAACAACTTCAACATCATGGATTTCCCTTAGCAATCCCCTATCAAGCACCTGCCATGGGATAAGTTTGCTTTGGTTTCCCGTGTCTGTTGATGTATATAGAAACTGCAGCTTGCCTCTGTCAGCACAGTAGCAGAGGATTTTGTAGTCATTAGCTGGGTTTTCTGGCTGGCTGGGTTTTTTTGTTTATTTCTTTCTCTCTGGGTGTTGGGTTTTTTTGGGGGGATTTTTTTGTGTTTTGTTTTTTTTTTTTTTCCCTTCCTTTTGTTTGAATGATAAAGGACAGAGGTTTTTATGTGGGCAGAGGATGAAGGCAGGGGAAGGGTTTCTTTTGTATGAAGCCTCCTCCACAGCAGCTCGCTGGCTTCACACGCCGTGCCCATGCTGCTCTCCTCTACCCCAGCTCTGAGTCACTGCCGGAGCTGTCTCACAATCCAAAGGGTTGTTTTGTCTGGAATGAGCCAGCCTCACCGCCCAGCTCTACAAGCATTACTTTGATGCTCCCAAATCCTAAGAACACTTTTCTTCACCCCATGCTGTTGAGGAGCCTACTGTGCCTGGAAAGTGGTGATGCTGGGGCTACTTGGAGGCTTTTGAGGTCATGGGATGAAAAGTGGGTATGAATATGTCTTGTTAATAGGAGAGAGTGTTTTCATGGGGAGCAAATCCATGTTGTGCCCAGAGGCTTGGACAGATGACATAACTGATACCCACATTATTATTCCTCCACAACCAGCAACATCTCTGCAACTGTTTTACACCTTAGCTTGTGGTAGCTGCCTGGGTGGTCCTCCTTTCTCCTTCCAGCTCTTAAGTTTAAAGGACTGCTTTAGGCAGTTACCTTCCCCCCCCTCCCCACCTTTTATAAACCTCGGCTAGGACTCAGAAAACACTGGAAATTAATAAATGAAGCTTTATATTTACAGCAATGCACAATATATGAGCAAATATTTACAAGATATAACAGGTATTTACAGATATTTACAATGAAAAGGTAATACAGACACCACACCCCTCCCAGAGACCAAAATCCCCAGGAGGGGTAGCCAACCACTCCCTACCACCTTTCCTCCCTTCCCCAGTCTTATCTCACCACCTGTTGGTGCTGCAGATAAGCGTAGGTAGATTGGCCATGGGGGTTAGCAGCAGTAAAGTAGTTAGTAAGTTTACTGAGAATTAGCCACCAAGGCAAAGACAAAAGGAGACCATGCAAAGAGAAGCAGCTGCAGCCAGAGCAGTCAGAAACCATCTGATATCTAATGTTTGGGTACAATTCTTAAAAACAACTTTTTTTTCTTTCTCAGCAAAGGTCTGGGTGAAGTGACATACTGTGTTTACCTCTCTCAGCCAATAGTCTAATTTCTCACTCAGATCCTCCAATTAGTTCAAACCAGCACAAGGATGTTGTAAATATTCATGCCAAATCAGGGTCATTGATGGAGGGGGTCTCTGTGAAGAGGGCAAAAGCCTTTCTCACCTGTTGCATCAGATCTGGCTGTAGCTTCAAGGAGTGCTGGCTCCTGTTTCCTTGTGAATGCTGTCTTTTCTGCAGTGACTGTGGGCAGCACATGGCTTCATGGTCCTGCACCACACTGATGATTGTAGACTTGTTCATCTCTAAATATATCAGTAAACATGTAGATATCTACTTCCATATAAATCTAATTATAAATCTAATACTATGTCTAATTATAAATGTAAATTTAATTATAAATCTAAATCTAAATTTAATATTAACACTAAAATATACATTCATAGTAGCAGTCCAAGGGATGTGATTCTTCTCTAGTCCACTCTAATGAGACTTCTGCTTGGAGCACTGTGCTCCAGGCAGAGTCCTCAGCATGAAAACATCATGAACATGTAGGAGCAGGTCCACTGGTGCCCACAAAAAATTATCAGAGTGATCTTCTCTGTGAAGAAAGGCTGAGAGAGCTGAGACTGTTTAGCTTGGAGGAGACTTCAGGAAGACCATATTGTGTCCCTCCAGTGCTAGAAGAAGGCCTGTAATAAAGCTGGGGACAGACCTTTTAGCAGGTCCTCTTGTGACAGGACAAGGGATCATGGTTTTAAACTAAAAGAGGGGAGATTTAAGCTAGAAAATAAGGAAGAAATTTCTTACAATTAAGGTAGTGAAACAGTGGCCTGAATTTCCCAGAAAGGAGGGAGAAGCCCCATCCCTGGAAACATTCCAGTTCAGGTTGGATGGGGCACTAAGCAAGCTGATCTAGTTGAAGATACCCCTGATCACTACAGAGGGGTTTGACTAGATGACTTTTTAAAGTCTACTCTCACCCAAACCATTCTATGATTCTATGAGATGCAAATCTCAATATAATGTCAGGTGTGGCCAGATGAATGGAGACTCACCATGGCTGGAGATCTTTGTCCTTGGGTGTAGCTTCCCTGAACAGTCAGGGTCAACTCTGGCAGCATTGTCAGGTCTCTGCTGACACCAGTATAAGAGGAGAACAAACACAGGCCAAGATCCCAGAGGTGATGAAATGTACACTGGATCTGCAGGACAGAATTGTCTGTGAGGACAATAATGTCTGCATCAGTCTGAAAGCTTGGATTTTGTTCACTTTCTGGGCTTTCCTCACCTACAGGTTCCTATTTTGTATCCTTTGCAGAATCTTGATTCTGGAAGTGGTTTCTGCTGGTGTGATGAGGATGCTTGTATGGCCCCATCCACCTTCTCTCCCTCAACCACACCTTGCAGGAGTTGCATGGCAAGAATCTAAATTGACTTTTTTGCCCTGTCAAAGATCACACAGCAACTGGAGAAATCAATATGAAACCTTAGTGAGTGTGTCACCTTGCTCCAAAGCAGATGCAGTGTTATTTAATACATTTAAACTCTGCTGTGGAGACAGATTATTGAAAGGGAAGAAATTGTGTTCTTCCCAACCCACTTTGATGGCTGCATTTATCACATGGTTAAATGTGAACAGCAATGGTATTTTCCCATGCAAAAAAAATGTATTTGGAAACAGGTTAACCCTTGCTTCATTAGAGCGAAGACAAAAGTAATATTCAGTCACCTTTCTAGAGTTCCATTAGATTTATTTCCAGTCTGAACAACGGATGTTATATCAACATGTAATTCAAAGATATTTAACCCCTTTCACTCCTATATAGAGGGCAGTGCTGTCACCTCCCCATCATGTATATAATCTGTGAAATGCCATGTGTTGTTTCAGCTACTTCTCATGCCAGCCCCCAGATCGACCTGGCATAATACAACAGATTTGCTATTTCAGACTGTTTCAATTGACGACAATTATTCCTGTTTTACTGAAAACACAAGGAAATGGAGGATCAGGTTTATAATTTGGATTCTGTATTCTGGTACTTAATTCTGGTGCCCAGCTGAAAACTGAAACCCAAGGTTCTGATATTTTGCTGAATTAATTTTCAGTTTATTGTGGCGTTTCTTCTTCACTTCTAATAATAACTCAAAATGCTCAATACCTTTGGAGCTAAATGGTAAATCTGGACACATAGCAAAGAGGTAATTTATATATAGCTAATTTGCAAAGTACTCCAGGATCTATAAGATAAGGTATGTGCTGCAGGTGGTGTTTCAAGCAGCAATAGTCTCTGTGCTAAATAAAATGTGTGTTCATCTAAACACAGACAGTGGTTCTCCCTTATAACTATCATAAACTTCTCAATCTGAAAATGCACCTGTGTAGCAAATAATTCTCCTACAAGATTTTCAGCTTTATCCAACTGTCCCAAATCTGAAGTGGGGTGATATTTCATGGCCTGTGCCATGGGCAAACCCTGCTCAAAATTCCCAGGAACTCTTACACTGTTCATGGTCAGGCTATATGGAACTTTGAGCAGTCTGATCTAGTGGAAGGTGTCCCTGTCCATGACAGGCAGGCTGCAGATAGATGACCTTTAAAGTCCTTTCCAGTCCAAACCATTAAATGATTCTATGTTCTCATTAGATGGAAATGAAATGGGAATTGGACTTGGTGGTCCTTACAGGTCACCTCCAGCTTGAGATACTCTGTGATTTATGTGAATGAAAAGATTGAGCCATGAGATGAGCCATGCACATCACTGCTACTGTCAAGAACAAATTGACATTGTATAGCTGGTACTTTCTTAGCAGTGGCCATGTTCTTCTTCATGCCTAGAACCTGTGTATGAATCCTGGGGGAAGTGATCCAGCCAAGCTATCATGCATATGCTCCTTTTGTGGGTGTTCAGGTGGGCTATTTGGCATTTGAGCAGCAAGATTACAGGAATGCTTCTTTCCATTTTCCCTGCAGTAAAACACAGCAGCACTTTGCAATGTATCTTTCATTAATCCCATTTTAATTAAAGCTATGTTACTATGTGGTACACTGGGATGAGCATTAGGCAGCTGATCATGCCAATGAGTCTTGCATCGAATGGGTTTGGTGCAAGAGAACTTTTCCCCTGCTTCCTAAATCAGCTAAGGCCTTGGTCACATCTCATGTCTCCATGTGCTCAACCTGAGTACTTGTCTTGTCCAGATGTTGGAAAGAATCATAGAGAAAGACAGTTTTTTCCTCATGAGTCTTTCTCTCATGTGGTTCATTCCAGTATCATAGAATCATGGAATGGTTTGAGTTACAAGGACCTTTAAAAGTCATCTACTCCAACCCACTTGCAATGAGCAGGGATATCTTCAGCTAGATCAGGTTTCTCAAAGCCCCACAAAGCCTGACCTTGAAAGTTTCCAGAGATGGGATGGGATATATCTTACACAAATGCAGTATTTCCCATGATGAAAGAAAAGTTAAGTTGTTACACTTTAAAAAAAGATAAAAATTCTATGTGATGTGTCAAAGCCTTATGAAAGCAAACAGTTGTACCAAGTGAAGGAAAGCTGACCTTCTGCCCCTGTGTATGCAACTTTACATAACAAAACTCACACCACAAGCAAGAGGTTCCCTAGGTCCTTCTTGGTATAGAGAGCAAGCCACGGAGAAACCTGTGCAAGCTATACTTCTGCACAGAAAAACTGCCTGGAAATAAAACAAAAAAAGGCTTAGTTCCATGAACCCAGTTTTCTATGGGGCAGACCTGAACAGTCTGGATCTGTTTGTGAGTTATAGTTTGCATAAGTCTCTTGGATAAAATGTAAAGCTGGAAGTATTTTATTTTCTGCCTTCACTGAGCCTGTAAACTCCTGAGTGAAATGAAACTATTGAGTTGGTTCCTAGAACTTGGTATTACACTTGATGCAACTGAATCTCTTGATCTGCAATTTCTTGCTTTGAGAATTTTCCCTTCTTTTTCTTCTTTCCCTTCCTCCTTTCCTCTTCTTCCCCCTTTCTGCTTCTTCTTCTCCTTTTTTTAATTTCCCTTCCTGTTATTTCCCTCTCTTCTTTCCCACTTTTCTTTCTCCCTCATCTTTTCCCCTCCTCTTTCCCCTTTCAATACGGGGGTACATTTTCATGTAGAGATTAGCGGTTGCACACTGAGAAACTCAGATAATTGCTCTAAAAAAACACGACCTAGCAAACAAAAATGAGTAATCAAAGCATCTGCTTGAAACACAGCTGATCTCTGCTGAGTGAGGAAGGTGTTTTCTCCCTTTTCAAGCCCAGCAGTTTGTAATTGCCTTGGTGATTTAAGGGAAGGGACTGGGAACGTGGCTTTTGTGAGCAGCAGAACATAGTGACCTCTTCTGGAAGCTGAGGACTGGGAAGTTTGATGGCCCCATTGTGTGAGCTACTTCATTGACCCTCATATTCCAGCATGATTAAAAGCACTACTAAAGAGACAGACACAGAGGAGATGAAAGGGGGGGAGGGGGGGTGAAAGAAAAGAAAAGGAAAAAAAAGGCAAAAAAAAAAAAAGCTAGCAGTTGCTGGGGATAGGGTGAGGGAAGCTATGAATGCTGCACACTTTGGAGTGCCATCTGCTGGCGTAGGACTCAGTCAGATGCAGGAGCCTTGTTTTATAGCACTCAGATGAGAAAGGTGACGGAGAAAGCTTGATGAACCATCAATGTTAATAACATTGAGATGAGGATAAAATCTAACCGGACTTGGAGTGGAACAGGGTGTTTTATGCTTCTGTTGAAGACAAAGTCCCTGCGCTAGATGGTGGACAAATGCAGTAAGTAACCACCTGTTACATGTTGTCTGTACCAGGTAGAACATCTATATGAAACAGAGTTGAAGTAAGTCTAATACTAATGCATTCTGTGTATACAGGTATAGTTTTTCAGGTTTCTAGGGAGGATAATTTTTTGGTTTTGATCACATCTACTGGGAAGGATCAGGGAGTTTGCCAGGTTTTGTTCTCTTTCCCAGTTAGTCTGGTGGTCTGTGAGGGACTCCACAGGGCTATGCAGATTCTCCCTCTCCTCAGTCTATATCATTTGGGTACCTTAAAGGTGAGAGTAGGTTTTCTGTAGAATCATAGAACAGTTTGGAATGGAAGGGGCTTTTCAAGGCCATCTAGTCCAACACCCTGCATTCAGCAGGGACATTTTCAACTAGAGCAGATTGCTCAGAGCTCCAAACAACCTGACCTGGAATGTGTCCTGGGGTGGAGCATCTACCACCAATCTGGGTAGACTGGTCTTAGTATTTCATCACCTTCATTGTAAAAAATGTCTTACTTAGGTCTAGTCTAAATCTATTTTAGTTTAAAAATATCTCTACTTTTCCTGTTAAAACAAGCCCTGCTAAAAAGTCTATACCCATCTTTTCTGTAGCTCTCTTTAAGTACTGAATGGTTGCAATAAGGTCTTGCCTAAGCCTTCTTTTGTCCAGGCTGAACAACTCCAACTTTCTCAGCCTGTCCTCACAGTAGTTTTGTAGTTCTCTGGTCCAGATCCATGTCTTTCTTGTGATACATTTTGGTTAGGACCCAGAAGAGTCTGACAATGCCATGACTGTGTGTCTAGCATATGGAAGAGGAAGGCATGATGACATGTCACTGGTGCAGCATGGTTTAGGGCTAATGTGCTATCTAAGAGTTTAAAAGGTTCAAAATTATTTACATTAACAACAAACCCGGCTCTCTGTGTGTGTGAGTACAGGTGATGGTAATGTCAAGTGGTGTTCACTTATTGGACACATACCTGCCTGCCTGGTCAGAGCTGCATCAGAGACAGTTTAGTGGAAAAATAAAGGGGGGGGGGAGGGGGGAAGGGGGAAGGTTTCATCTTTACAGAGAAACACACTTTTTTTGTTTAAAACTGCTGAGTTTGAGAAGTACTTTTTTTTTCTTTTCATTTTACTTTCTTTTTCCTTCATGCCCCTTATTTTATGAACATGCATCCTTTGCATGTGGGATGTCATTTATGTTCATGTCCTGCACTGACCCTGCTTATGTTGAGCTTAGTGATATCCAACACGATGAAAACTTCTAACACTGTTTTTTGCTTCCAAGCCTCTGGGCATTGTGCCCATGTAGAGACTTGAGTTCACATGAAATCCCTTTAATCATCCTGTTGCCTTCTTGACTCTCCTCTTCTGCCCTCTTGAATATCACTGCCCTCCTGCCCTCGAATCACAGCTCACCTGTGGTGTTTCTTTCCCTTCACAGCTGTAAGTAGCTGGAAAACGCTACAGAATATAAATTTTCAAGGGAGGATAAAAAGGACATTGTTAAAGAACAGTGGTATTGAGGTTTGTGGGGCTTTTATGTTTGTTTTGGTTTGTTTGGTTTGGGGTTTTAAGTAAATGCTTTATTAGGTTTCTTTTACAAACAGGTCATTGAATGTCATATTTGATATGAAATAGAAATGAATTGCATTTGATATGGCCCTGCAGATCTCAAACACTTTTAAAATGAAGAACTCTACCAAGGGAAAACTTCATACTAATTTTACAGAAAAGGCAGAGGTAGGGTGGGGATTGTGGGCTGTGCAGCAAGTCATACTAAGCTCAGCAGATTTGCCTTTGTCACTGTGTTGGCAGACTGTTTGGTCCTGGATTAACTCATGTCACGAGTTATATGCTTTGTTATGTTTTGATCTGGTTTTGTTTCCTTTGGTTTGTTTTGATTTTCATCACACTTAGAAGGAAACAAAGACTGATGGGTCTGGAGGTATGCACAGAGAGGAATGAGCTGAGTAGCTGTCAAATGTGAAGATGTTTGACATGCAAGGGGTCTCCTGCATTTGAGGAGACCTGACAAGTTAAGTCAGATGCTTTTAGGTAGGCTTTTAGTGAATTTGAAAGGTTATGCCTCTGAGAGTTGAGGAACTGGGCCATGATATCTTCTTGGCGTGGGGAGTTGAGGAATGCCTCCTGTTGCTTTCAGTAGGGTGCAATGTCGTTATCCTTGCATACAGAGTAGGAAAGGTGGAAGGGAGAATGAAAGTATTTCATTGAGATTCACCTTACATGACTTCATCAAAGCCATGTAGTCATTTTAGACAGTGACAAGAAGGTGTTTTGGAAAAGGAGTGATGTGCCTCATTGCTCTTTTAATTTCCCCGAGTTTCTCTTGAAGAGCCAAAGAGCGAGTGAAGTATTCCATATTTATCAAACATCATTACACTTAACATCTCTGAGCTTTCCTTTTGATATCCTCGGTTAATTCCCAACATCACTGCAGGAAACAAATCAATCTCCTTGTTTCCTGGCACAAATATTTTGTGATAAGGTTAGTGATAAGCTGTAAATTAGCTTTCATAGTTTCTAAGCTCAAAATCATACATGAACTTCTTTACCTAGCATGGCAACGGGTTGCTCTGGGCAGGCTGCTCCAGTGAGTAGGATAAAGATGACTTTGGCTTCATTTCAGGACAAGTGATGTGAGAAGACCGCTTGTCTGCAAAATCTTTCCTGTCAGGAAAGTTCCTTGAGCTATGATTCATTTATGCCAAATGTGGGGGAATTAAATTCTGTGTGAAATGCATGAAGGGAACCCCATAGGAGAAGAAATTATTTGGCAGCTGATCCATGGAGCTCTTTCAGTCACCTCTAAAGAAAATACTGTGATGCCAGTATCGGTTTATTTCCACATCTGGGCCTGACTCATCTGCTACAGTAAAAGAAGAAAGAAACCCAAAGAAATAATTAAAATTCATTATTACATGTATATGAAATAACATTATTAAACTATCTGCCTCACATTTATTTATAACCCTTCAGCCTGACAGAGCCTGACATGTTGCATAAACACCACAGAATGATTATGTATTCATTGCCCAAAAATCTGAGGGTGATGCTCTGCATTTTATTCATCACTTGTTCAGTCAAAATTTATGTTCCTGCACAATCTGTACATTTTCTGAGATCTCTTTGTGCAGGTACATTACTCATGAGACCTACCAGGAATATTTAGAGTAAGGTAAGGTGGAAGGGTTCAGATTTCTTTTTGAGAAAGTTGTTTATTTTTTTCTGAAGAGTGCCAGACTGGGCACTGCCACTGCATCACAGGGTGAGACTAGAAAAGAATGCCACCATCATCACTACAATGCAATAGACGTAGAATCACAGAATCATAAAATCATAGAACTGTTTTGTTTGGAAAAGATGTCTGATATTATTGAGTCCAACCATCAACCTAAGACCGATGTGGTCATTAAACCATGTCCCAAAGTGACATGTCCACATGTTTCTTGAACACTTCCAGGGACAGGGACTTGACCACCTCCCTTGGCAGGCCTGACCATCCTTTCAGTATTTTTTTTTCCTAATACGTAACTTAAACCTCCCTTGGCACAATTTCAGGCCATTTCCTCTTGTGTTATCACCTGACACTACAGAGAATAGACTGACCTCAGCCTCACTTCAACCTTCTTTCATGAAATTGTAGAGAGCAATGAGGTATTTCCTTTGCCTTCTCTTCTCCTGACTGAGTAATCCTGGTTCCCTCAGATGCTTCTTGTAAGACTTGTTCTCTAGATCCTTCACCAGCTTTGTTGGTTAGTGCAAAGGAGTTATCAGTGATGACACTTACTCAGGACAACTGAACTAACATGACATATCTTGGAAACATTACTGCAACCTTGAAGGCTCAAAGCCTTCTGTAACCTCAGCCAAATGCTTCCTACAAAATGAAAGCATGTATCAACATCCCTGGGAGGTTGGCCCAGGAGCTACCTTAAGGGCTTGTCTTTTAGTTATGATCAGTCTGGTCTCATCCCCTTCTGTCTGCAAAATTAAACCTGAGAATGGATGAAAAAGGTATGGATTAGCTCTGTGGCTCTGGCATATTAGCACAGCTGTGTTTGAGCTAAGCAGCAGCAGGGGTAAAGCATGGGTGGTGGAAGCAAATAGAGAGACTCCAGCAGAAAGGTAATGTAAACTCATCAGGGACTTTAAAACGCTGAGACAGATCGATGTTCCTTCACTGATGGGAAGTGTCACCTCTCTCAGCAGGCAGTGTCAGTGGTTCATAGAGCGTTTTCCATGCAGAAAGTCAGCCTGCAACCTAACAGTTATGATAAAATATGCAGTGATGTTATGGACTCAGTTAGCTTCCACAATTTGGTATGGAAAATATATGTTCAGCATTAATTGTGCCAACAATTCCCTCCCTCAGTCTAACCTCAGATCAGCAGAGAGTTTAGTATTTATCTGTAAGGAGAGGTGTTTGGTGGTTTTTTGGGTGTTTTTTTTTTGTTTGTTTGTTTGTTTTTTTCCAGTGCTTTTCTTTTACTTGCTTTTAAATCTCTCTTACTAGAAGTCCTGTATGGCAAGAAAGTTCCCAGATGTGGGAAAGATGTTAGATTATCTTTAGAAATTAGTATCCGCTCCAGAAGAAGAGAAAGATTTCTGCCTGTAAATGGGACTTACTTCTCAACCACTCTGGACTTTAATTCCCAGAAGCTGGCTTGTGAGTGCTTATTAAGCAGCAACAGCAGTAATGTGTGGGCTTCCCTAACGGCCACAGTGGTTTTGGAAAGATTCTCATGGCTTCCTTCTCCCATCCTTGCCTCTGAAATATGTCAGCACTACTGAGTACTTCGTTGCCTGTGAGGGAAATCTGCAAGTAGTCCTATCTCAGACCCTTTCTTACTGAGAGATCTGTGCATTTTGGAAGCATCCTGGATCTGCCTTTGGCTTCCCTTGAATTCACTTCTAGGCATTAGAATCATAGAATTGTTTTGGTTGGAAAAGACCTTTGAAGTCATTGAGTCAAACTGTCAACCCAACACTACCATGACTGCTAACCCATGTCCCCAGGTGCCGTGTCTACTCATCTTTGGAACATCTCCAGGGATGGTGACCTCCAATGCTTAATCACTCTTTCACTAAATGGTTTTGTATTTTTGTTGGGTTTTGTTTTTTTTTTCCTAGTCTCCAATCTCTGGCATGACCTGAGGCCATTTTCTTGTGTCCTATCACTAGTTATTTGGGAGAAGAGACCAACACCCACCTCACTACAACCTCCCTTCCTCTTTGTCCTCCTCTCCCCTTTTCCAAGCATCTTCTGTGATCTTCATCCATTATTGCTATTTGCTCTTGTCTTTCTGGTTAGCTGTTGCCCTTACATCACTATCTTTCTTCTCCTCCATCTTTTGCTCAAGCCATTCACCTCTGTAGACATTTTGGCAAAGAACTGAGATCAAAATGTATTGAAGCCATGTGTGTACTCCTTGCACAGCGCATGATATGATCAGTTGCATTTCTGCCCGTAGCCATACTGTTGGTGTTTAAATTGTGCTTATTGACATGATGATACCTATTGTGAAAATAACAATATAAATATGCTTGAGGAGCAGCTAGAAAAACAAGATAAGTGTGTTTGAATGCCCTGGGGATGTACACAGGGTGGAGAGTAATAGGGAACATGATGTGTTTTACTCCTCAACAATTTTTCAGTACAAGAGGATTTAAAACCTGCAGCAGTTTTTAGCATATTAAGTGTGTGGCACTGAAGCGAATTGGGATTATTTTGTGTAATGACTCCTTACTGTGTTGCAGCAAACTACTTTTGACTCTAGTTTATGAAGTTTCTCTGTTCAGTGGAGTCTGTGGAGATCATAGGGTCATAGAATTGCTTTGGCCGGAAGAGACCATCAAGTCCAACCCTTTAACACAGCATGGCCAGGTCACCACTAAACCATGTGCCTCCTACATGCCTTTTTGATCCCTCCAGGCCAGCCTGTTTCAGGGCTTTGCAAGACTTCACTTGAAGACTTTTCACATAACATCATCTAAACCTTCCCTGGTGCAACTTAAGGCTGTTTCCTCTTGTCATATTTTGTAGTCCTAAGTGTTCTTTTCATACTGCAAAAGATGAATGGATATGAAACAGCATTGATCCAGGATTGGGAGTCTGAATGACAGAACAGAGTCTGTTTTCCATTTATTCTGCTTCTACCTGGTTTCTACACTGTCCTTGAGATTGGACTCAGTGATCTTCAGATATTTTCCAACCAAAACGATTCTTTGATTTGGAAAGAAGCGTATCTACCTTCATAACTCAAAAGTACAATGGTATGTCATCCTGAAAACTAATGAGCTGTACTGAAACAAATAGCTGCAGTACAAGTGTTCTGAATAAATAGTTAATAACTAATCAGAGGTGGAAAATAACTTTTGAGGAGCCATCATAGGAAGATCAGGGATCAAAAAATATTCCATTGATATCTATGAGCCATAAGCTTCACTAGGATCAAAATTAAACCCTCAGCAACTAAATCCCAGGAGTTATAACTCTGTTTTCTTGCTGGTACTATTTTTTCTTAGCTAGAGTTCCACCTTGTAGTATGAAAGCTCATTGTACAGCCTGGTAGAGAGGAAGGTGGTATTTGGAAAAAAACCCCAATTTTAACAGGGGCTTCCCCACTGCACTAGATGCTTCTTGGTCCATATCGTACCTCTCTTAATTAATTTAAATTGACCTTCAAGCTTTTTCCCTGTTTCTTGTATTGTCCTGAGCACTAAATCCTAGAGAAGCAGAGACCTCTTGTCTGACCTGAGCACATTTAATGGATAATCACTGTGTCTGTTCTGTAGACTCTGCAATGTCTTCAAAAGACACAGCATTGAGCATCTGCTTTCTCCTCTCTCCCCAACACTGGTTTGTTTCTAATGAAATATTTATTAAGAGAATGATACTTGCAGGCAGAGAAGGAGATAATTCATGCAAGCAATCAGCTCTGGGTTAACTGGAGAATGAAAATGTCTTGGACCGTAGCAAAAACTCATAATCAAAGGGCTCCCCAGCTATCCATCAAACAATCAATTACTGTATCCATTAGTCGCCTTTCACCACACATTAGAACAATTTACTAGACATGCTAATGTTCGGGTCATTGCTCCTTAAGGATGAGCAAATAGCAGAGGCATCTATCAAAGTTTTGGTGCAGTGTGATCTCATATGGTGTAAATGTATAGCTTAGACCTCTTCATATCTTCATGGTATTAGTGAGTCTATTAAGGACCTGGTCTGTGAGGGAGATGCTGGTTGCTTCCAGATCTCTCCAGCTGGAGGAAACTTGTCAAAAGAAATCCAGCATTTCATACATTTCAGCTTTCTGTCCAGTGAGATAGGTCATTCTGTGTGAAGCATGATGAAACAAACCACACATCAGTAAGACAGTGGTGTCCTTGGCACTTCTTGGTTAATTGCAAATATATTTTTCTAGTCCTAAGTATGCCAGATAGGGCAAGACGGGATTTCTTCATGGGCTGTCCTCATCCATTGCCTGATAAATGTAGTGGGATCTCAAACCATGCATACTGAAAGGATCTCTGTTAATTAGATTTCTGTCTCCAAAGGCAGCAAGACTCCTTCTACAATCAGGTAAGATAAATGGACATATCTTAGTGTACTCATCTGAGCTAAGTAGGATGAATTGTTCTCTAGGAAAAAAAGTCCACTTTGGCCATACTTGTGTATGGCAAGCGTAGGTCTCTGCTTGTGAGCCTGACTTTCAAGGCTCCCTTTATAGTCAACAACACAATCTCATGTTAAGTAGCTGTCAATCTTTTAAATCTGGAGAATAGGGCTCTTATCTCCATTGACTTTATTGACCATATCTCCACTGAGTATAATGGGAGTCTTAATCAGGGGCTATGGTGTCAGTGCTTTCAGTATGGATATGTAAAGCTTGGTGAGGTGGATTTCTGACAGTTCAATTTGCCCAATGAATTCAAATGAAGAGATCTCCTGTGGAAACATCCTACTTACACATCCATGCCCCGCAGCCTGAACCAGTGTCTAATTTGTCCCTCTTTCTCTGAATGATGCACGTGATATCTGATAGGAAAAATTTGTATCTAACTTTAGTTAACTCTGTTAACAGCTACTTGGTTCTATGAGCAGTTTATAGCTCCTTAGAAAGTCAGTGAAGAAAAGGTCAAAAAACCAAAAAACCCTAGCAAAGCAAGGACATAATTTTATTGGGTTGAATTACCTGCTGGAGAAGCCCTCTTTGCTGTTCTGAGTGGACAGGGCACAGAAGGAAATAAACTCCTTGTATACTTCCTTCCTGTGGTTTACTGTGGTCCTTTATTCCTCTTTGGACAGATAGAGTACGGTGCCAGTGGTTGGGCAGAGAGTGGGGAGAGTGCTGAGTGCTTCACTTCTTGTGCAATGCAAAGTCGTAGGTTATATGATGGAAAGCTCATCTCCATACACTCAAAGAAACACCAAGGAGCAATGTGTTATATACTAGAACATGCTGTGCACCATTGCGTAGAATCATAGAACTTATTGAGTAGGGAGAGACCTTTACAGGCCATCTCATCCAAACCCCCTGCACTCAGCAGGGATATCTTTGACTAGACCAAGTTGCTCAGAGCCCCATCCAACTTGGACTTCAGTGTTTCTAGGGATGGATCTTCTACCACTTCTCTGGACAACCTGTGCCAGCATTTCTCCATTCTCATTGTAAAATATATCTTCCTTTAGTGCAAATCTCTTCTCTTTCGCTTGAGGAGCAATCTAGTCTTCAAAGGAATATCAGAAAGCTGTCATCTTTCCACTGAGAGGATTTTGTTCCAGTGTGGATTTGGAGCCAAAGGTCTGTGTGCAGGAGTGAAATATTATTTTAATTCAGTGAGTATGTCCTGGCCTTTCAGTATCATTTCATTTCTCCTTTATTACCGTAGGAATGGAAAATGTCCAGATTCAAGTCCTTCGAGACTAGGTGAAATAGTTAGGAAAAAATACCAAGAGGAAACCCATCCAACCAACCAACCAATTAAAGCCCCATACAGCAGTTGTCAGAGTAGACTTGAACATGTAATACAAATTTCTTACGTATTTTGGTGAAAGTTCCCAACAGACAGTGTGGTTTTATGGCAAAAACAATGAATTCTTGGCATTTATGGCTTGGGAAGGGCATTGGTATATAGAGAAAAAAAAAAAAAAAAAAAAAAAGAATGTGAATAGAATAAGTAAAATAACGTGAGGTATGTAGTCTATAAACATCAGATGAGAAAATGAGGGAGCTAAATTAAGTAGTCTAGAAGAAAGTGTCAATAGAGACATGATTACAGTCTATAAATACTTTCAAGGTGAAAACACAAATGAAGATCAGGTGAATTATTCACTGAGTTAAATGATAGAAGTCAGCATGGCCTAACGTTTGGAAAGAAACACGCAGGTTAAGTGCTAAAGCCAATAAAGAACAATAGTGTGGATGGTTAATGCCCCATCAGTTTGGAAAGTCAATAGCACAGTTAAACCAGAAGTGAAATAAATAATAATAATAGCCCAATAAAAATGTGTGGTAGAAATTATCTGCATATTTATCTGTGGCCTCTCCTACCTCTGACACCATTAAGACATTGTCCTGCTGTTAACTAGGGAAAATGCACACATTTTGGACAGTTTTGTTACATGTCACGTTCCAGAGGCACTGAGCTGGAAACCTTTCAGTTTTTTTTTGTTTTTTTTTTTTATCTTAATCCTTTCCCTGATGTTTTATTTTGCAAACATTTTAGGTAGCTTTTCAATCCTCCTGAAAGCCTTCAACAAGCCTGAGTGCTAATCATGCAGTGTGGGACTGAACACTTGAGCTGAAGAAAGGGTAGCATCAGCCTAAACGTATATCACAGAGACAGCATGGAGCACATGAGGATAATAAAGCTGGTCTGCATTGCTTTCCTTTGCTGGCACTCCTATTTCTTATGACTGTTTGGAAGGTTAAATTCATGTCATCTTGCCCTAGAAAGACCTTGCACAGGATAAATGAGCAAACTGTCAAATCTTTCCTGTTTTCTTCTCCATGGAACAAACTAATTCAAAAACCTTTTTTTTTTAATTTTTTTTTTTTTGTTCCTTTTAGTATTTATAGAATCACAGAAACATTCTGGTTGGATAAGACCCCCAAGATCATCAAGTCCAACCATTATCTCTACTGTACAAAGTTAACCCTTTGCAATTCCCATTTTTATTACTTGTCGGCAGGCATTTTGGTAAAAAAAGATCTGTGGATGAATTTACCTAATCACAGAACAACAGCATGGTAGATATTGAAAGGGACACTTGGAGATCCAATCTCACTAAACCTGCTAAAGCAGGTTCACCTAGATCAGATTGCACAGGAACCCCTCCAGGCAGGCTTTGAAAGTCTCCAAATAGGACTCCCCAACCTCTCTGAGCAGCCTGTTCCAGCGGTCTGGCACCTGCAAAGGAAAGAAGCTTTTCCTTATGTTTAAGTGAAATCAGGTTATGTTTTACTGCAGAGGAATTGCCAGAAAAACAGCTATAGCTAAAGCTCTGTCTTGTGTTCTTAGTTTAAGGAAAAGACCATAAAGACTTTGCTTTCCTGGCCTTGGTTATTTTCTTGACCCAGGAGGATCAGCAGAACCTCTATAATAAGCACAGACTGATGCGCTCTTGCAGATCCAGCTGAGCTGGCTGAAAACACAACCCACACAAGCTGTGCTGGGTTTGTCTTCATGGTTTTCCTGTTTTTAAGGTCGCTTGTATGCATGACTGATGTGGAATAATGGACTTTCACAAAATATACATGCCTTATCCTTTCTTAAACAATCTATAGAGACCCTTCAATATCTTTAATACTACCTGTTTTGGGAAGTTGATCACCATAATTATATAGTTTTTATTAATGATTACTTCATCTTCTTCATGGTGTCTTTACCTTCCTGCATCTCATACGATTTGATATGCTAATGACAACTTTGGTTCTCAGTTTAGGTCAAAAAGAGAGAGAGAGATAGGAACCTTTTATCTAATCTGTGGAAAAGAGAAGCCAGGTCAAGCTCTATAGATACTGTTTGGCCATTGTGAATGGGTTCACTAGAGGGTGACCACAGATCATGTCAGTGATCCATGGCAGCCTGTAGTATAGCAGTGCTGCTAGGTAGTCCCAAACTAGATTTCCAATATCTTCATTTCGATTCAGTTAGTGTCTCCTGTTTCACTGCTTGAATCTGTCATTTTGTGTCTTTTAAACATGTTTATTAACTTTGTTTGTTTTTTAATTAAAAGTAAAAATGTCCTGAAGAAAAACAATTAAGGGCTTGTGTATAGTATTAGCGTAATACCTAGCAAGCAGCTGCCCACGGTCAGACTTGAATCAATAGGCTTGAGTGTATGGGTAAATAGCAAGAAAACCCTCAAAGTTTACACAACATCGAGGAAATATGAACCTCTTTTCCTCCTTATCCCTTCTCTGCTGTGCACATGCAAAGGGTCTGTTGAAAGACACTTTGTTGTTGAACTCCCAACTTGTGGTTTTGATCTGTTTGGTTTCTCTGCTGACACTGTGCCATGCATTGTGTGCTGCTGACTTCACATTTTCTTTGAGTGGCTTGTTTGAATGGGACAAATTGTAGAATGGTTTGGGTTGGAAGGCACTTTCAAAGGTCATTCAGTGCAATTCCCCTGCACCAAGCAGGGACATCTTCAACAAGATTACAGAATCATAGAATGGTTTGAGGACATGTAAACTACTGACTAACGATGTGTACTCTGGTCTCACTGTCAACTGTCCTATGTATTGGCCTTTTTCTCTTAACACTGCCCTTGTCTTTGTAGAAGGAGTTGGTGATTTCAGCTGATCTCTAAATCCTTCCCTAGGCTACACTGACCCAGTTTTCTTTCTGTTAAGAGGTTGTTTTCTCAGATGGAGATGCCACATGGAAGTCATCATTTAATTACTCAGGAGGACTCTGCTTGGCTCCAACTCCTTTGCTTGATTGTTTAGAGTGAATCGCTTTGACTTCATATTTTTAGGCTACCAGCCTCTGATGATTCATCTATTTTCTTCTGAGTTAGTGCTGCAAAAAAATTGCCTTAAGCTGGACCAAAGGGCTGATCATCCTTTGTGACAGAAGACAGACCATTTATGTCTTGCTGCCTCATGCTGAAATCTAATGGGTAATAGAAGGCTGCTCAGAAAAGCCTCTAAGTGAATCACAGAATGGTAGGGAGTGGAAGGGACCTCTGGAGATCATTTAGTCCAACACCCTGATGAAGCAGAGTCACCTAGAGCAGATTGCATGGGAATGAATCCAGGTGGGCTTTGAAAGTCTGCAGAGAAGGAGACTCCACAATCTTTTTGGGCAGCCTGTTTCAGTGCTGTCACCCTCAAAGGAAAGAAACTTCTCCTTATGTTTAAGTGAAATTAGGTTGTGTTTTTCTGCAGCAGAATTGCTGTCATCCCAGTCTGGAACTAGTAATTTCTGTGTGGCAGCATCTTGCTGTTTTCTCAGGACAACATTGGCATTGTTCAGGATGGATCTCTTCTGTGGATGGTGGCAGAAGTTGTGATGGGGTGAACAGGTGTTATCCCATCCTGACACTCAGAGCTCAGCCCCTACTTTTCTCATCTCTTCTCACAAAGATGGAACCTTGTCTTGACTCCCCATCCTCATCGCCTGACCACCTACCTTGACCACCTACAATTACTCAGTGAATCTCCTGCACTTGAGTGGTGAAAAGCTGCCTGTGATTTCTGTCCTAAATTAGGATCATTTTCAGGGAGAGTAGCTGAAGTATTGTGAACACAGACAATACCAGGGCATGTACTCCAAATGTGTGGTACAAAATACAAAAGCAATTGATTTCTTGAAAGGAAAAGACTTAATTTTTATTTCCAGCATCTTCTTAATTTTCCTCTCGTCTATACTACAGAGTGGCAATCAAGTTGAATTTGGTTCTTGCCTCCATGGAAAAAGTATTATCACTCTTTTTTTTTTTTTTTTTTTTTTTTTTGGTTGGATGTTAAGGAGTGAGCCAGTAACTCATTCTCCTTGTTTGCCTTTCTATGAGCAACCTGCTCACCAGCTGTGTGGCATATACCCTGGCATGAAGAGACAACACTGCTTTCTAGACGGTCTTGACATAGCCTTGAGCTCTTGCAAGGGTAGACCATTTACACAGATGCTGGGTGCTTCAGATGTTCAGTGAGGGAGCTGCAAGCAGGGAAGTTTGCTGCCTAGCATCAGGATCCAGGGACAATACAGAGCGCAGGTCTCAGACAGCAGTCTCAGCCAAAATGCTCTGCCAGCAGCAGAGTTGTACAGGAACAGGGAATTACGAAAATATAATTCAGACAGCTAGGAAGGGGCTAGGAACAGCTTCAGGAATATGATGCTATAAAAAATACTGGTAAATGCTCTCCTTCATGGCAGTCTTAAAGGAATGTTGATGCACTCACTTTGCATGTGTAGAGATGCCATCTGAAACTAGTGATAGCACAGGCAGTTGCCTTGGAGAAGGATCAGTGTAGACATGTAATCAGACTTAAGTCACTCAGTGAAATGAATTGAGAAAGGAAAATATGTTGGGCTACAGAGAGGGGACAATACTCATACTGCCATTAGACTGTTTATTTGCATGGTGGATAAAATTGCCAGATCAAGAAGAAAAAAAAGAAGGACTGGAAGTAGGGCCAGGACAAGCTGTTCCTTCCCTTATGGGGCATCTGTGAGAATTCTGCAGGGTGAAAAATACGTGACAAAATTTATCTCTCACTATCAACTGACATTTGCCCTAGAAGCTGATGATATCCATGAGAAAAACATCTGTGTCAGCCCCACCATTTAAGTCTGGTAGGATGGGAATTCCTCTTAAACTTGATCTTCACCTTGGGGTGAAAATACGCTGTGCTTCTTAAAAGCATGTTGGCTACCAGAAAGCTAAACCTCAGGCTCCTAGCTTATTTTCTTTTTCTTCATCTGCCAGAGACGTGTCATTTAATTCTCTCACTCTGAGTGCAGAAAGACTGACTCTGAACTAGTGCAGCCCTAGGTGATGAGGTCAAGATTGCTCAGAATGAATTTGGTGAAGTAATAAACTCTTGAAGGAAAAATAAAGAAGAAGAGAACAGTAGGAGGTATGAACTAGGTACTCTGTTACTAAGTCTCTTCTAGTTCCAGGAAGCTAAATGGATTTTCTTAGTCTTCATGACTGCAGAGGCTTGACTGATTAAATTTATAAATGCTGAAAAGCAAACTAGGAAAATAATTTCTGCTATTATATTTTCCCTGAATTTAGTAATTTCTTGCAGATTCCATAACAGGAAGCTGGAAGAAATAGCAATTTTCTTGCTCAATTTCAGGTTCACATCATTCAAAACTACTAAAACTTGATCAAGAGTGAGGAAAGAAACACATGAGAGAGTCTAGTTAATTTAAATAAAAATGCACTTCAACCCTGCCCTTTATGCTAATTTCCTGATACTGTTTTTTCTCATGCCACATTGGTGCAGAGTAATCAAATTTACATAACTTGAAGAAAATGCTGAACACATTTCTGTATTTGCACATGTTAGTGATGCATGCAGGGAGAGTTGAAAATATCCCATCTAAGAGTCATAGAATCATCAAATTGTTTCAATTGGAAAAGACCCTTAACATCATTGAGTCCAGTCACTGACTTAACTCCACCACCATTAAAGCATGTCTCAAAGTGCTATGTCCACACATTTCCTGGACACTTCCAGGGATGAAGACTCCCTGGGAAGTCTGTTCCAATGCCTGACCACCCTTTCAGTGATCTTTCTTTTTTCATAATATCCAACCTAGACCTCCCCTGGCACAATTTGAGGTCATTTCTTCAGGCTTGATACTAGGGAGAAGAGACTAACATCCACCTCACTACAATATTCTTCCAGGGAGTTGTAGAGAACAGTGATGTCTCCCCTCATCTTTCTCTTCTCCAGACTAAGCAATTCCAGTTGCCCCATCCTGTCATAGAATCATAGAATCAGTTAGGGTTGGAAGGGACCACAAGGATCATCTAGTTCAAATCCCCCTGCCGTGGGCAGGGACACCTTACCCTAGATCAGGCTGTCCACAGCCTCATCCAGCCTTGCCTTAAACACCTCCAGGGATGCAGCCCCAACCACCCCCCTGGGCAACCTGTTCCGGAGCCTCACCACTCATGCTGAAGAACTTCCTTCTCACATCTAATCTGAATCTCCCCACCTCCAGCTTTGCTCCGATCCCCTTAGTCCTGTCACTACCTGATAGCCAAAAAAGTCCCTCCCCAGCTTTTCTGTAGGCCCCTTTCAGATACTGGAAGGCCACAAGAAGGTCACCTGGAAGCCTCCTCTTCTCCAAACCGAACAGCCCCAACTCTTTCAGTCTGTGCTCATAGCAGAGCTGCTGCAGCCCTCTGATTATCCTTGTGGCCTTTCTCTGGACACACTCCATCATGTCCAGATCCCTCTTGTAATAGGGGCTCCAGAACTGGACACCAGAACTGGACTGTCAGTTGCCTCAGCTTCCCAGTTGCCTCATTTTCACAAGACGTGTTCTCAAGACTCTTGCCCAGCTTTGTTGCCCTTCTCTAGATGTGCTCTAGCACCTCAATGTCCTTGTAGTGAGGATCCCAAAACTGACCACAGTATTTGAGATGTAGCCTCACCAGTGCTGAGTACAGGGACACAAACACTTTTTCCTATTGCTGACCAAACTATTCCTGTTCTGGGCCAGAATGCTGGCCAGGAGTCATCTTTGCTGCTGCTAGTTTTAAATATGCCCATGCTTGAGAGCAAAGAAGAGCAAGGGTGATTGCTGTTAGATAACAGACTCTAGATTACCATTCACTGCTGCGATCTTCTGTGGGGAAGATAATGCAAAGTTGTAATATCACTATTTCACTCCTCTAAAAGATTTAGAAGTCCCAGACTGCTTGTTCTGTGTCTGCCTGAGGCCGTTTTACCTGTAATTGCTTTGGGCTTTGGCTTGGTGAGATACAGCTCTAAATCTCATTGAGGCTGCAAGGTTAGTAGTTTTGGAAGGATGGTCTGAGGAAGATCATCTAATCCGATTTATCTGTCTTCTTAACCTACCTGTATGTTGTAGATAGGGAGACTGCCAGTTTTGTCCAGAATGGCTTGCAATGGCAACCTGCTATTAAAAATGGGTCAAACGCAGGCAAACAGTGTAACTACAGCAGTATGCTGCACAGTGACCCTCCATGTAAAGTATTTTATTGATCTGTAATGCAGGCACTCTGTCCTTGTTATTCTACACACAGTAAAACATGATTTTTTAAGCCTGGGTGCTGATGGGAATAGGATATCCTCATAAAGTGTAGCCTGGCTGTTCATATGTCTATGCATCCTATAAAGCAAGGAATAAACACCTTTGCATCTACATTTTGTTTGAAAGCCAGAGCCAAAATGTTACCCAAGGAGATGTGATAGTTTGCAGGAGGTGTGGGAAATGTGTTTGAGCTGGCCATACAGACATGTAGAAGGTTTCTGGAGGTTAGTGAAGGCAGAACAAACTTCTTTGGTTTACTAACTTAGTTAAGTAAGACCTCTAAAATATTCTGATTTTTGTAGTTGCAGATTTCCTTGGAACAATCTGCAGTATATAGTACAAAATTAGCTTACATGAGTGAGACTTTTACCTGTGCTCATATAAACTTGGCAGTAACATGAAGTTGTGAGCTGTGCTATGTCTTATCAAAAGCAAGTGTCTTGCAGCCAAGTAATGATGGGAAGAGCTCCAGCTGTTTGGAATAGGCATGTGAGTGGAGAAGTAGTCAGGAAAGAAGGAACTCATGTTCCATTCTATTCAGAGTTAGATTTTTGTTCAGTTAAGAGACCCACCTTCTCCAGTAGCTCTGTCATATCTGTCCTAAGATACTCTGTTAGTATCCTCTTCCCATGTTTTCAGACAGTCAGAAATTAAACATCCAGCCATAGCTCCTGGTTGAAGTTTTGACTGGATGGAGATGGTGTAGAAATGGATTCATGTCCTTTGATTTCAGGCACTGAGCTCCATTATGTCTCCTCTTCAACTGCCTTCACACCAAACTGAAGGTAGAATTTATGTGAAAGTCTTCTTTATCCCTTCATCCTGCTGTTCCTGTAATGTGTTGTTCTTCTGTTGGAAAGCCTCTAAATCTTGATTATTTACATCAAGTTTTACAGGGTTTTTTTTTTTGAGAGACTTAGGAGGGCATCTTAATAATATGCTCAGGTAATCAGCAAGAGCTGGAGAGATTGTATCTGTGCGTCTCTGTCATATAATCTGTGTCTTACTCTGTCATATAATTTTTCTCTGTATCTTTAGGTTTTGATGAGATGTGGAAAAGAAATTATCCATTGAAACCTCTAAACATTTCACTGGCAGTAAAAGCCATTTCTCATCCTTCTCCAGTCAACATTTTGGGTTCTTAATTTCTGATCAGGGGGGCAGTTTTGGAATAAGCAATAAGAATGGGCATCAGAGTTGTAAAAGTGAGCTACATGACTGAGATGGTGCCAGCATGCATCTTGCTGTGCAGGAGATTCCCTAAGTCTCCGAATATGAACCATGAAGGGTAGTTGATATTATAAGAAGTGGGGCTGATGTTAGATTTCTGCTTCTAAGTGGAGTAAAGACCATATGGGAACTACAAGAGAGGTCACTTCAGTGCCTTACTTGGGGATTTTATGTGATATGGATTGTAAAGCTTGTGATATTGCTGTGTACAAGCAGAAGAAATCATGTCTGTTAATGTCCCTCTTCTGTGCCTTCTAATACACAAATAGGGAGTCACATAGGCACAGGCCTGAGAGGTGTCTCAGATATGCAGCTTCTGGTGCAAAGATTTTACTGCTGGTAAAGTAGATACTGGCAGGAGTTGTCACCATCTAGATAAAAAACGTTTTTAGGCTTTGTGGTTTTTTTCCCCCTGTTTTCTTATCAGCAGCTTCATATAGCATCTCCCCACTAGTAGAATAAATCTGATAAAAAATGTAGTTGTAAGCAGCAATGATTTTATCTTAGTGAAGAGATTTTATCCATCAGGAAAAAAAAAAAAAAGAAGTTTTGTGCCTAGGCATAATTTTTCAGATATGATGAATAACATCATAGTATGACCCTCAGTCCTAAGAATTTAATTTAAAAGATCTACTGAACGTATCAGATATACTCAACCTCTTCTCTCATGTAATTTTTTTTTCCCAAAGACAGAGTTTGGTTTATAGACACATCTTGACAAAAGATCTGCCACAGGCAAATTTCAACAAAAGAACAACTTCAAACACACCCAATTAACAATTTATGAAAGGAAATCCAACAGAAAATTACATAGGGATTCACAGGGCATAAAAATTGGCACTAAATAAAATTTAATGTGCAAATGCCTGTAAATGGAGTTGTGGCCCCTTCCAGTGTAGTGTCAAAAGGAACTTTATCTGTGGAAGCTCAGTGGGATCCCTCCATCATGTCTTCTCTTGCTATAAATAAAATATTTTGTCAGATATGGCAATGAGAACAACTCAAAAGGGAACAAAGGCCACCAATAAATCAAGCTATATTCAGATTTCAAGCAGAAGCATTAAGTCATTAGGTTTCTTCACACTTTCAAGTGTAGGATTTGTTCGTTTCATCACAGAAATGAGAGGCTCTATACCATCAACAAAGACAAAATCACTTTTAGTTTGTTGGCACAAAGAGCCACCATGCATACACCAATAGCAGGTGATGGTGAATCTAATGTTACTCTGAAGCCATTTTTGTGTCTGGAAGGAAATTTCAGCCTGCCTGCATCCTGTTGTTTCCTGATTTACTCACTTGTTCAACAGCCGTGGTTGGATTTGCTCAAAGATGTTAAGGATGCAAACTCATGTAATTGCCTTCAGCAGCTCTGAAATTAACTTAAGCCACTGCTTTGTTTAGAGAAAAACATCTGTGTCTAGACCATTATCTATTTAAACACATGAATGGCTGCCTTCACAAAGAGATGGCTGTGCAGCATCACTTGCATTGCACTGTCTGGGTTATTTCAGGGGGCGTGTTATTTACAGAGAGCAGGACCAACAAGTGGAGATGACTAATAGAGTTGACACAGGCCAAAATCAAGCATATTTGTGATGCAAGTGTGGTGTTGCATGGGCTAATGTAATCTGAGGAGCTGGGTGCTGTATGGGTGGCTCTCCTGGTAACCCTATGCTTCCACATTGGAACAGAATGGGAAGCATTTGAATACGTGTAAATTTGCTATCTTGCACTGAAAGGCATATCTGTGTAGGTAAGCATGGCTTTAACTGTCTGTTCATGTTCAGTTAGGTCCATGGCACAGTGTCCTTGCTGTGGTAGAAGTCCAAGAATTTAATTACATAACATTCCTGCATCTTCAGAGTGCAGAAACTTGGACTCTTTCCACCTGCTTCACAGAATTATACAGTAGTGGGGGCTGAAAGGGTCTTCTGGAGATTATCTAGTCCAAACCCCCCTGCTAAAGCAGGGTCACTCAGAGAAGGTTGCCCAAGATCACACTGTCTAGGTGGGTTTTTAATGTCTCCAGAGAAGGAGATTCCACAGCTTTGCTGGGCAGCCTGTTCCACTTCACAATCACTCTCAAAGGAAAGACATTTTTCCTTATGTTTAGGTGCAACTTCCTGTGTTCTATTTTGGGCAAGTGTCCCCTTGTCCTGTCGCAGGGCATTATTGAGGAATCTGGCCTCACCTTCTTGACCCCTACTCTTTAGATATTGATCAGCATTGAGAGGAACCCCTCTCAGCCTTCTGTTCTCCAGGATAAATAGCCTCAGGTCAAGCACTGACCCATACTGGTGCATGAAGTTATTCTTCAGCAGTTTCAGGACTTTACTCTTGCCCTTGCTGAACTTTATCAGATTCCCCTTTGCAGCCTAGCATGCTTGGCATTGTACAGTATAAATGCCTCTGCATATCCTAGTTAGCCCACTAGTGAAGATGAAAGGACACCTCTGTCACTTTAAATGAAACATTAGAATACCCCAAGGGTTTTTTTCCTTGAGTCCATTAATACGCGCTTTTGGCATTAAAACACTCCACTAGATAAGTTAAGTGTTCAAGGCACATAATAATTAGTCAATAAAACACCCCCAGAGCATCTTAATCCTATTAAAATGGGTCTTTTAAAGTGTAAATTAATTTTTAACCTCATTTTAAATGATGATTTTCTTCCTGTAACATACCCTTTCTCTGTAGATAACAGATCCCAGGGAAGCAGAAGGTGAAACAAAGACAGACCTTAATGTCCAACATCTCAATCTTCTGTTTATATGTTTGAAAGATATTACTGATTTTCTGTAGGCTTCTAATTCCATCTTTTCACTTCCTTCACCACATAGGATAATTTTCCTTGTCTACAGCTAGATCGTGGTGATAACAATAATGAATTAATTTCATAATGTAAGGTTTAAGCAACTGCAGAAAATCTCGTTTCGAAATGCAGATATTATACACTTTTCAAAGAACTAAGGAAGAGATAAAGAGTTAAATAAGTGTTTCCAGATGCCTGATAGTCTTCAAAATCTAGCTAGCTAGAGGGTCTAAATGTGATTGCAGATGTTAAATATTACCCATTTTTTCTATGCCTCCTTCACTGTTCCTCCAAGACAGATCTATAAGCAAATAAGCAAGAAGTAAAACACATTATAAGTGATTTCTTTTTTTTTTCTCACACCATTCCTCCCCATTTCTCTCATGCATGCTTGGATAGAATTCTCATTCTTCTGTGGTGATTTGGCATTGCTTCCACTGCAATGTCTGCTGGAGTCATACCATCAAAGAATTATTTTAGTTGGAAAAGAGTTCTAAGTTCCTTGAGTCCAACCACTGCCTTAGCACCACCACAGCCATTAAACTATGCCTGTAATTGCCAAGTCCTTCCGATTGTCCAGTCCTGCAGCAAAAAGGTCCTCCAATCCTTTTTGACAATCTTGTTTCCTCTTCACTCTGTGGGGATTTGAGGCATTTTAATATCTTTGGAAGCTTATCCACAGCAAGACAGCGAAGACCCTTATTTCTCAGGCACAACTCATTGAAAAAGCTTGGATAAATCCAGATTTAGAGACATGAACATCTCTCTAAATCCTTGTGCATGTTTTCTTCTGTATCTTTCAGAGACTTCAGGACAGGTCAATAATGTGTTGTAGCAACTGCCATTTCATCTTTCAAACAGAGCAGCAGAAGCGCTTGGATTGTTTTTTTACTCATCTTTTGATTAGGAGTTAAAGCTTAGCTTAAGGCCAGGTGAAAGGATCATGTGCATTGTTTGAAATTAAATACTCATAGAATGGTTTAGGTTGGAAGGGACCTCAAAGTTTCAACCCCCTGCCATAGGCAGGGACACGTACCACCAGAACAGGTCAGTCAAGGCCTCATCCAACCTAGCCTTGAACACCTCCAGGGAGGGAGCAGCCACAACCTCCCTGGGCAACCCATGCAGGTGTAAGATTGATATCTTCAGTAATGTCTGTTAGTTGGGAACTTGAGCTTGGCTTTCTGGTTGCCCAATCCAACACTGTGTCAGTTCATTCTCTGAGTCCAGTCTACACTGAGGCTAACATCTCTATAGGCTTTAAATACTGGGAAGAGAAGACCTTGTTAAAACTGTTCCTCTCTGCAACATAGATGCATCTGGAGCAGAGAATCCATAAAAGCCTTAAGGCTGGAAAAGACCTCTAAGATCACCAACCCAATACTACCATGACCACTAAACTATGTCCTAAAGTGCAGTGAGCATGAACAGGTTCTTAAAGTCTGGATCTGAACCACAGCTCCCCAAACTAGCATGAACATCGAGCTAGCTAGGAAATGGTATCTGATGTGTCAGCAATATCAGGGCAACTCTGCTGAGTGAACAGTGTGAAACTATGAGTTCCGCAAACTGGTGACTCTGCAGTCACATTACTGCAGTGATATTCTTTTTTTTT
>VWZI01022964.1:113307-146742 GCA_013396835.1 Psilopogon haemacephalus
ACACAGTTGCTGTCTGGGCTGCGTGTGCACACTGCAGGCTCATGTTGAGCTTCTCATTCACCCAGATCCCCAGGTCCTTTTCCTCAGGACTTCTCTTCAGCCACTCACCACCCAGCCTGTATTTGTGCTTGGGACTGCTCTGACCCCGGTGCAGGACCTTACACTTGGCCTTGTTGAATTTCATGAGGTTAGCCTGGGCCCACCTCTCCAGCCTGTCCAGGTCCCTCTGGATGGATCCCTGCCCTCCAGCAAGTCAACTGTGCCACTCAGCTTGGTGTCATCTGCAAACTTGCTGAGGGTGCACTCGATTCCTCTGTCCATGTTGCTGACAAAGATGTTAAACAGCACTGGTCCCAGCACTGACCCCTGAGAGATGCCACTTGTCACTGGTCTCCAGGTGGACATTGTGCCCTTGATCACTGCTCTGTGTATGGGAATTAATAAGTTTAATGTCTGCCTGAGAAAGTATCTAATTTCAGAAGAATTTTCAGGAAAACCAAGAGGGAACATGTCGTTTTTCAGATTAATGTAAATATTCTCTTCTATCAGAACAGTTGGAAAATTAGAGTTGGTTGCTGAGGTTCAAATACAGCTCAGGAGATCTGGCTTCACGTCCTTGATCTTCCTTCAAGACTTGATATATTTCATCTCATGTAATTTACTCTTCACCTTTTCATCACTGTTTACGCAATCTATTATTTTAATATTTTCTTTTCCCATAAAAAGGTGATGTAAAACTGGACAACATTTACACTTTGCTTTCTTTCCATTCTCCAGTCTCAGCAGAGCCCTAGGACTCCCTTCTCTGACCTACCTGATGATGAGAAGATCTTCAATGGAGGAGATGGCATGTGGCAGAACCAGAACCAAGACCAGGCCTTGCTGTCAGAAATCACAGAAGAGGACCTGGAGGCCATCCGTCAGCGGGAAGAGGCCATTCAGCAGATTGAGGTCAGTAACCTTCTCTCCTTATGGACCCGTAAGCTAGTAGAGCAAATCCCTTGGATTGTGCACTGCTCCACATGGTGAAAGAGATGCTGATTTACATTGCTGCTGGTAGAGCATCACTAAAAATGGGAGAGATTATCAAGTGTTTCTAAAAATGGAAATCAGTGGCAGAAGGAAGAATGAGAAATCCATATGATCTATAGTGAAAATGACAAGAATAAATTAATGTTCATAGACTAATGGGCTGGGTTTTTTTCACTGAGTTTTCCATAAGAGAGATCATAATGAAGCAGTTGACTTGAGCTTGGTTCTGCAGGAAAACAACTTTCTTGGTGCATGCAAAGTCAAACCTGGAATTTGTCACTGACAGAAAATAATGAGCTTCACATGTGGGAGAATAATATCTAGACAAAAGGAAATAATTTGCTTCTTTTTTTTTTTTTCAAATAAGTCAATGTTTTTGCTTTATTAAAGTATTTGGATGTTTTTAATGAAGTTAAAAGAAGGCATACTAATATAATCCCTTTATATATCTTTGGAAGTGCTATAAATAAAATGCAAAAAAAAAAAAGGAACAAAAAGAGGCCTGAATAAGTTAAACATCCCACATTTTTCCTTTTATAGTTCTCCTTTTTATGCTTTTGGGGAAATCATTACTCAAATTTAAGCAATTAATGAGTAAAACCAGAACATTTTAAACCTTCCTCATTTGTATGCTTTAACAGGCCTAAACTCAAGATGAACCATGGAGAAAAAAAAACAAAACCCCCCCGAAAAAACCCAAAAAAGCTTCAGAATAATCAGAACATCTAATTAAGGACTATACTTTGTCCTTTGATTGCATTGAGCTAATTTTATTCAGGATAGATTTTGGTTGCAGTATTGCAGGAATTGCGATTGAGTTAACAGTGCAAAAAGGAGACAAATGCTCCTGGTGCTTGCAGGCTTTGACCTCTGCTTGCAAGCAGAGGATTCAACACTGTAAGAAAGAAATTCTGATGGTTTAATGGGAGTGGGTTGAGGTTAGTGTATGTCTAATTTCTGTTATGGTTTGCTGCTCAGAGATGATTGAGCTTTGTGAACTTGTGTGCATTGCTAGGGATGAAACTGTTAAAGAATCTTCTCACAATGAGTATCCTGAGGTGTTACTTCTCCTTGTGTGCCTGAGGAATCTCTCTGCATCCACCAGGACAAATTCCAAGGTGGAGTTAGGTTAGATATTAGGAAGAATTTCTTCCTCAAAATTGTTTGTTGAGCCCTGGAAGAGGCTACCCAGGGCAGTGGTGGAGTCACCGTCCTTGGAGGGATTGAAAAACTACATAGATGTGACACTGAAGGACATCATCTACTGATAACCTGGTGGTACTGGGTTGAGGGTTGGACTTGATGATCTTCAAGGTCTTTTCCAACCACAACAATTCAATGAATCTATAAGAAAATGCATGTTAGGGGATGTTCCTGCACTTCAGTGTTCAAGAACCATGGTCACAAAGGTATTTCTGAAGTGTTGCTGGGAACACAAAGGATATTGTAGTGATCCTTTTGTTTGGAATATAGCTACTGCCTTCCCCTCCCCCACCATCTTCACATTGCCCCCTTTTCTCCTCTGAATAGAAAGACACATTTAGTGCTTGCCTGTGAAGCAGTGGAGAATGACAAATACCAAATCAGCCTCATGCAATGCTACCGGCTTGGGACAGAGTGGCTGGAAGGCTGCCCAGCAGAAAAGGACTTGACAGCCATCTGAATGTGAGACAGTGTTGGCCTAGGTGGCCAAGAAGGCCAACAGCATCCTGGCTTATATCTGAATTAGTGTGGCCATCAGGAGTCTCAAAATGATTATTCAACTGCACTTGGCACTGGTGAGGCCACACTGAATCCTGTGTTAAGTCTGGAGCCCCTCAGTCCAAGAGGACATTGAAGTGCTGGAGCACATCCAGAGACATGCAACAAGGCTGATGAAGGGTCTGGAGAACAAAGGGGTGGAAGAACTGGCATTGATTAGCCTGGAGAAGAGGAGGCTGAGGGGAGACCTTCTGGCTCTCTGTAACTCCCTGAGAGGAGGTTGTAGTGAGGCAGGTGTTGGTCTTTTCTTCCCAGTATCAAGTAATAGGATGAGAGGAAATGGCCTCAAGTTGCACCAGAGGAGGTTTTGGTTGGATATTAGGAAAAACAAACCAAACCAACCAATCAAAGACCCAACAAACAAACCTAAAACCCAAAGATTTCTCAGAGTGGTCAGGCATTGGAACAGGCTGCCCAGGCAGATGGTGGAAGCATCATCTCTGGAGGTGTTAAAAAAACATGCAGACATAGCACTTTGGGACATGGTTTAGTGAGCATGGTGGTGTTGGGTTGACAGACATGATCATCTTGGAAGTATTTTCCAACCTTAATGATTCTATGGATTTAACTTTGGAAGATCAAGAGGTAAAGTCTCATCTCCTTTAACCATACCTTATTTTACTGGTAAAATCCTGTCTCTGTACCACTACCTGGTGTCTCTTCGTAAAGCCATGCTTAACCATGTGGACATGTTGAGGACCTTCACCTAAGTTAATCTGGTCCCAGCTCTACATAAGTTCTAAATAAATGTACCACTCATGTTTTGTTCAGGTTTATGGCTCCTGTTTGACTTTTCTGCCTCTGAATAGCTTACTTAACTTTACACAGTTAATGACTTACCCAGCTTAATCAGTTAATGTTCTTCAACCTTCTGCTCCTTAAGAATGTGTACACTTTCTTTTCACCTCTGCACCCCCCCACACACACCCCTCCCCCCCAGCTTCTGCATCTTACTATTTGAGAACCATGTTCATCCTGTAAGGAGAACTACATTCCAAAAGCATTATTCAACTGTAGCTTAGACGTTTCTCCTCAGGAGGAAAACACTTAGGACCCGTAGTGTTTTGTTTAACATCTCCTTTGAAAGAAATAGAGTGAAAACAAAATGGATTTTTGGACTGTGTTGTACCTCTCCTCAGCTGCATTTGAAAGAGCAGATGGTGCTTTTAAATCATTTTCACTGGATTTTGTTTTTCTGTTTGTTGACCCATATGAACATATTTCTTGAAAAAGGAATGATCCTGCACATTAAAACTTCACTGATTTCATTAGAAGCTGTGGGTATTTGCAGAAGGGACTCACTGAGCTCACAGTCAGCCTTACAACTTTTTTCCAGTATGCTTTCATAACCAACAAGTAACCAAGAAGGTTAAAAGGAAACATCATTCCTGTCAAAGAAAACTAATAAACCAGATTTATTTGCCAAATTGATGTGTAGCATTTGCTCTCCTTTGCCCTTTGTGGACAAGAGTGAAGAACAGAGCTGTGCAAAACGTATCTTATGCAAGCAGATTGGTCTTACTGGGATTTTTTTATGTCTGTATATATAGCACCAGAAACATATAGAGACCTTAAGTAGCACAGAAGAGATCACCAAATATTGCTAGGACATCATATTCTTTGGGCCACACTGATTAGGACACCACCTGGAGAATCTGATGGTGCTAGTATCAGTAATGGTCCTTTTTTTTTTTTTTGTGTTTGGTTTTTTTTTAAGAACCATTGAATTTGCCCTTTTCACAAGAACAGTTATAAAACATTTTTCATTACTAAAGAAATTAGGAAATAAATTCCCTTCCCATCTTGTGTCCTGAAAAACAGTTATAAAATTGTGCCCATAACAGATATCATCTTAATGTTCCACTGACTCTATCCTGCTTATGTGTTTTCCACATCTTCAGAATCTTTTCAGAGGTTCGGGTTAATGGGACATTGTTCTCTGTCATGAACATCCCTTGAAGCACTTTCTAGTGTTCACAGTTTCCACCTAGAATGATAACAGCCATGTCAAAAGTTCAGCTGGCTGTTCATTTTATTTAAATGTGCTTCTTTTGCTGTTGCTTGCAGATTAAAAATAAAGTCTGCAAAGGAGATGTCTCGCCAAAACCTCACATTTTGGATAAAGATCTTTATTGCTTGGAAATGTCAAAATCTGGTAGGACACAGCAGCCTTGACACAAGTGTTATTTCTTAAAATATTGCTTTGAACTGTTATATAAAACCTATTTTAACTTGAACTGTATTGGCAGTGAATAATAGATGCCATAACAACTTTATATATAGCACTGTAAAATGTGCCATCAGAATTACATGAGCTGAACTGTAATGTGCATTGTCAGTGCTCAGTGCTGGCACAAGCTCTGTCATGGCAAATAGATGTAATTTACCATCCTGTGCCTCCTCTTGGCACCTGTGGTCACGTGAAAAATGGAAAGAGATAAAATTTTGAGAAGAAGTAGATAACAATTGAACGAAGAGCTTCACAGTTTCATCCAGTGACTGGAAAGAACTGTTAAAAAAGATACTAAATACTGTATTGATTCAGAAAGCTTCTAGTGATCCTTCTTATGTAGACAGATTCTTCAGAGGTGATGAGAAAGAAAGATGAGATACCTCTCAGATCCCACCATCATTTCCTTGCAGTGATCACTAGGTTATCCCATCTCCTCCACAACACTCTTTCCTTCCTTATACAGTCTTATGAATAGCTCTGTCCAGTTTCTAGCTATCAATTGAGCATACCCTGAAGACATCAAAACACATCAACAGAGCTTGATTTGAGTTGGTGCTTCTCTTGACAAAACATTTGGCTATGGTGTGGCAACAGGTGTGAAGGAAATGCTTCTGTTTTGAGGAAATTTTGTGCCCTCTGAGTTCGTGTTGAGAAATGTGGATGTTCATTCCCTATCTGTTTTGAAGAGAGGTGAGAGATGTCAGCCTCCATGTTTGTCAGTCAAGTGTTTGTGAGCAGACAGAAAATGAAACACAATCAAAATAAAACAAAATTTTAAAAGCCCCATCAAGTCTGTCAGAGCACGTTTGTTAGTTCAGACATGTGCCTTGTTCACTCAGTTACTATGTGTCATGCGTTGCTGAGGGGTATTTTCAGTAAAATCTCTCACTGATGCTAGCTGTTTAAAAGGTTTAATTCAAGCTATTTTCTGTTTTTCATCACCTTCAGTAGTCCGAGGTTTTGACTTATGAGGGCTCTGCCTGCCTCTTCACAGAGACTTCGCAAGTCAGAGCAATGGATAAATTATACAATATCATGACAAGCACCATAAGTGAAAGATCTGGTGCCTCCTGGGTGTCAGACAGCACTCTTTTCATTGCAGCATGGTGGAGCCCAATTATCTTGAGCAGCAGAACTGTCTGCAAGGTTGACATGGCTATCCCTGGGACTTGCTATTGAGTTGTTCCCTAAAGAATCCACTCAAGTATTTTGGCCAGTCTAATTTAAAATGACCTGAGCTGTAGGACTGCCACCATTTAATTCAGGGACTATTTCATGGTCCAGCAGGCTTCAGTGTTGATGAAATGCTTCCCTCTGCTCTTGCTAAAGATCCCTTTCTCATTCTCAGCTCTTTGCACCTACTGAAACTCTACTAGAGCCTGCAAATAATTCTTCTTCCCCTTTGGCTTTTAAACTCCTCAAACGCTAGCAGTTATCCTCCTCTTTACAAGCCAGTCTCTCTTTGCTTTTCAGTCACTTCAGTGCTCTGTTCTCAATTATTTCCCATTTGTTAGCTCCTTTCTCCTACAGCAGCAGATCACATAGAGGATCTTGGTGTTGTACCAAAGCTGAACAGAAGAAACATGTAAAAAGCTCCATGGATCCAATTCAGAGGTCACAAGTGATGATGGAAAACGTCTAGATAATTTCCCCTAGTAAATTAAAGAGTACCAAGGACACTGGAACTGACTCATTACACTTTTAAATTGTTAGATCATATCCTGGCACACTTTCAACCTAAATTAGCCAGTGATTGTCCAAGTATCAACACAATTTGAGTTAGCTCGTGCTCCATAAGCAGTTTTGATGCAGCTACCTTGTTCAGAAGGTAAGGGAAGTTAACTATGTGGATGCAGTGAAGTCCATACCTGCAGTTTCAGTGCCTGAGTACAGGCATCTTCTGCATCTTTGTAGTCCTATTGAATCAGAATCATTAAGGCTAGAAAAGAGCTCTAAGATCATGAGGTCGAATCATCAATCCAACACCATCATCATTTGATGATCTGATCACAAAAATTTTGCAAGCACTGAGAGTGAAGAGATATGTGGAAATAACAGCTGGTTTCTTGGGAAATGTGGAGAAACCTTAGCAAGTGCTGAGAACAAAAATGTCTGTCCCAGCAGATTCATGATGTGACTGTTTTCGCTGCATATTTCTCCCTTATGTGGGACCTCCACAGCTTACGTGTTGCTCCAAACCACAGTTACTTGCCTCCATGTCAAAATACTTCACAGGTGTAGTGGTTTAGCAGTTACCTGCCCCCTTACCCTTTGATATAACCCAGGCTAGGACTCAGAAGGCTGGAAGTTGATAAATGAAGCTTTATATTTACAGCTATGCACAATATACAAGCAGATATTTACAATGTATAACAGATATTTACAGATATATACAGTGAAAAGGTAATACAGAAACACCACACCCCTCCCAGAGATCAAAATCCCTAAGAGGGGTTTCTAACCACCCCTACCACCTTCCCCCCCTTCCCCAATCTTATCTTGCTATCTGTTGATGCAGCAGATAGGCAGAGGTAGATCGGCCGGAGGGTTAGCAGTAGAAAAGAAGTTAGTGGAATTATTAAAAATCAGCTACAAAAGGCAGGGACAAAGGAGCTATGCAAGAAAAAACACAGCCCAGAGAGGCCTGGAGCACTCTGACTTATCTATATTTGGGTTACAACTCTTAAAACATTTTTTTTTCTTTCTCAGTAGAGCTCTGAGGAAAGTAGCATCATCTGTTTTCCTCTCTCAGCCTGTAGTCTCATTTTCTCACTCAAATTCTCCAATTAGTTCAAACCAGCACAACAGACAATCTCCACATCCTTGCCTTGGTACCTTCAAACTGACAGGGTCCTGCCAGTCAACACCAAAAAAGTTTTATCTGTTGGAGTTTCAGAGGCTCTGTCCTGAATAGGCCTGTCCTCATTTGATGTTTTTAGTGTCATTTTTACTTCCTTTTTCACACCAGATGAAATCATGATCATTTTAAGAGCTGGTTAACTTACCCAGGCTTCTTTGTGGTGCAAATGTGGCCTTCCTAGCTACCTGGGCATACTCCCCGGCTCATATTTTGATGGAAATCACACAGTTATGCTCACATATTGTGCTTTAGTTCACTTTTCAGGGCACTCTCACAAATTAGATCCCTGTGGGATGAAATTCTATTAAAAGGTGTATTGCAGGTTTCCACTTCATGAGCTCTGACCAATAATAGACATTCATAGGAGCTGGTTGGAGCTAGTGTGAAGTCAGACTTCATGAATACTTTGTGTATTGGGGCGCCAGGATCAGGATGGTTTGTTTATGTTGTTGGGTTTTTTTGGTTTTTTGTTTTTTTTCCTGTACATCAGTGCCTGCTTCTCTACAGTACTTGCCAGTGCAAATACAAAGAGTTCTTTTCAGAGCAACCAAGACATAATCTGCTTCTTGGTCTTCTCCAGAAAGGCAGTGTGATTACACATTACCCTGTGACTTTTTTTTTTTTTTTTCACCCAGAATGGTTGTCAATTCTGCTTTAAAGTGCCAAATACCTTTTTTATTATGTCCTAGACCCAGAACATCATCATGCTAGAGGAGTTCCACTGTCATGCTAGAAGAAAAGTGCTTCAGCAGTATGTAACACAAGTGTCTTATGATACTACTTTGCATAGAGAAAGCAAACAGAAAATTACATTCCGGGGCTAAAGGGGCATCACACAGGGCCCAGGGAAGATCCATGTGAAGTGTGTGGTCTTGCATAGTGAGATGTTCAACCAATGGCTGAGGAGTTGGAATCCTTTTCCTTTGTGCAGCCCACTCAGTAACAATCTGGAGAATGGTATAGATGAAATTTACATGCTAACACAAAAGTCACATGCACCAACAGAGACTTCTCTCTGTATTTCCTTCTCTTCTCATTTCCACTCTGTGTTAAACGCTACTGCTACAAGTATATTGCTATACATCCATCTGGCCCATAAACTCAACACATCTAGACACAGAGGCAGGAGATGAAATACCACCAGGTAATACATTGTGAAAATTCGTTCATCCATCTTTTTTCTGCTCACACATCATTTTTGTTAGGACTACTTGCAAAAGTCCAAACTTTTTTCTAGCTGGGACTGTATTTCTTCTCCTCACAGAAATGATTTTAGCTTCTCTGTTCCTGCCATCAGTATTTCATCAGGGATAGGTGTGCAACCTAAGGTCTCACTTTGCAAGACAGAGAGGATTCAGGAATATATAACATTTATTTTAAGCTATAGGCATTTCTTATGTCTCAGGTGTAACTTTATGATGATACTGCGTGTAGTGAAGTGCTTTTAACTAAATTGGAGAGTTTTCTACTGTGTGCCAGAGATAATTTTCCTTTTTTGACTTTGATTCGCAGTGCCTTATCCAAAGACTGCTAGTGTCAGAGAGTCTTGCCCTAAACCCTTTTCTTCTTACACTCTTCTTTCAGCAAGTCTGCATGAAGAAGCCAGTAATAAAAACCTTGATTCAGCAGATCACTTATGTATGTCTTAAAAGCTTTGCTCAATAGGGATGGACTTTAGCACCTACTAAAAGTGAAGTATTTCCACTGCAGAAGGAGAAAGTAGTGCTGACATGTACATTATTTGCTAATAATCTTAATTTTAGGCAGACACATCTGCATATAGATATATATCCACTGAAAGTGAGGTAAGGACTCATATTTTGACTGTCGATGTGCACTGATAAGATAGACAGAAGGATCTCTAGTGCTTGTGATGACATAGTGGTTAGCTTCTGCAGATCCTTTTACTTAAGTGTTAATATTTCCTTTGTTAAAAAGATGTTACTTTCCTCCTCCATTTACTGCACCTTTGCCTATGTTTTTGTTGCCTATCTCAATAAAGGTAATATCTTGCTACTATTTCTGTTGGCACAGACAGTACAAGCATCACACACTGCATCGATGTAGCTATATTTGTGGATGTGATTTGCTGCCCCAAAAGGAAATTACCACTCTCACCTACTATTTAGGTTAGACCAGTTCACTTTCTAGTTCTCTGTTGCTAATTAATAACAGCGTAGATCAATAGCCTACCAACCAGCTGCTAGCAGTGCTCTCAAGAGCTGTTACTGCAGGTTTGACTACTTGTCTTCCTGGACTGACTGCCATGTTGGGTTATTTTTTTTTCTTATTTATCTTTTTGGCAGGGAAATCAGAATTTTACCCACACCAGGTGGAGAGCATCTCCACCTGATGCAACTTGTGGTCACTTCCTCTCATCCTATGATTTGCTATTAGGAAGAAGAGACAACACCCACCTCACTCCAACCTCCTTTCATGTAGATGTGGAGAGCAATAGGATCTTTTCTCAATGGCTTTTCTCCTGCCAGTGTTGACTGAAGCATCTCTGTTACATGAAAAGGCTGACAGATCTGGCACTCTTTAGTCTGGAGAGGAGAAGTCTGAAAGGAGATCTTACCAATATCTTAAGGTCATCAATATCTAAAGGGCAGATAAGAGTATAGGCTCAGTGGTGCTCAACAGCAGGATAAGGGGCAACAGGCACAAGCTGGAATGCAGAAAGTTCTGTCTGAACATAAGGAAAACCTTACTCACTTTAAGGATGCCAGAGTACTGGACCAAGCTGCCCAGAGACATTGTGGAGTCTCTTTCTCTGGAGACTTTCAAAACCCACCTGGATGTGATCCTGGGCAAACTGCTCTGGGTCACCCTGCTTTAGAAGGGGGATTGGACTAGGTGATCTCATGAGATCCCTTCCAACCCCCACAATTCTGTGACTCAGTGAGAGAATGACAGCAGGTTATTCTTAGCGTCATAAACAGGTAACAGCTCATGTAGAAAATCCCTGGATTATCCCACTGAGACCCTGCTGTTTAGAGGGGGTGTCAGTCCTCCCTGAACAGCTCACGAAACAGGAGGGTGAACCAAGTGAATTGGAAAGACCCTACAGAGATAACAAGGGGAGAGATCACTGAGAAGGTGATTGAAATCCACATTTCACAGCAAGACTAGTTCACATTCCCTCCTATTTACCAAAAGATGCCTGGTTCTTTATGAATTAGCCTTGACAGTAATATCCTGGCAGAAATGAGACTGAAAATTACAGGCAGTGTTAACAGTATTAACAATGGCTGTCAAATTTTAGAGCCTGATGACGAAGGCAGTTTTAGTTTATGCTCTCTGCACTAGGCAGGCTCATCTTCTTCAGGTATTCTTTAATACTTTTAATTACTTCTTTATAGAAGAGGATGTATGGTCTCCAGGAAAGACAGGGAACTGCTTGAGAGGGTGCAGTGAAGGGCTATGAAGATGATTAGGGGCCTGGAACCTCTCTCTTGTGAAGAAAGGCTGAGAGACTTGGGGCTTTTTACCCTGAAGAAGGGAAGATTGAGGGGTCATATTGTCAATGCTTACAAATATTTAAAGGTTGAGTGTCAGGATGATGGGATCAGTCTGTTTTCAGTGGTGTCCTGCAGCAGGGCAAGAATTACCAGGCACACACTTAAGCATAGGAAGTTCCATCTAAACATGAGGAGGAACTTCTTTATGTTGAGGTTAGTAAAGCACTGGAACAGAGAGGTGCTGGAGTCTCCCTATCTGGTGTCATTCAAAACATACCTGGACACCATCCTGTGCAACCTGTTCTAGGTGACCCTATTTTAGGAAGGGGGTTGGACTAGATGATCTCCAGAGGTCCCTTACAACCCCAACCATTCTGTCATTCTGTATATTTGCCCACCCCTCTCTTCACCTTCCATCTACCCAGTGTGTCTTCTCTGGTTGTCATTTCCTCCCTTGCCTTAAAGTCTGTTCCCCTTTGAATGGAGTGTGCCAGACAGCACACATGAGGCAGAAAGACTGTTAAGGCTCACCTATAGGTATTATGAAGAAATGCAAATTTTAAAATAAATATTTAAACATATTTTCTTTCCAATGCACCCTGAACAATGTGGTCTAACTTCCTGTTGTGAGTGAGGACTTGGACTGGGTCTCTCCTGTGGCCATTTCAAATTGGAATTATCCTGTGATCCCATTACCTTTCCATCTCCTCTGACTGCACTGCCGAGGGTTACTGAAAGTTCACATGTTAATCTTACTTCAGCCTAAAGCCAAGCCATCTCTATTTCCCTGAGGACCCAAGCCATTCTCACTTCCCTTCCTCTTCCATTTCCTGCCTCCACAGTTCATGCTGTTCCTCCCCTTCAACACCACATTTGTCATTTATTTGGGAGCATAGTTACAATATTAGGATGTCAGCATCCTTTATCAGATGCTGCATGGGCAGAAGTCAGCAAAGGCTTGTGAGGAGGACATTGTCCATGCCTTTGTCTGCACATCCCTCAAAGAGTAGCCCTCTGAAGTTTTCCTGTGCCTAGTGGGTCCATGTCCCATTAATGGTGTTAGTCTGTGGACATCCCATGGACAATATGTCCATATGCTCTGGCTCCTGGGTTTGTACTGATCTGTTTGCTGGGAGTGTGGATAATAATGATGATCTTATGAGTAACTGTTGGAGCTACCCTTTGCTGATTATGCAGACAGGAGCTATCTGGTGTATAGACCATTAAATACTTGAAAGTGTGGCTGCAGAGAGAAAATGGTGGGTGCCCCATGGTGACATTCAGCTGACCAGATGCAGATATCTTAAGCGTAGGCATTTCTGCATGAAGAGTTGCGTAGGGTCTGTTTATACTCAAGAGAGGGGTGGGCAGATAAAGGGTTAGATTAGGCATGATCAGAAGTTCAGTTTTTCTAAAGTGATGTTTGTTGATCAAGGATCTCTGCGTACTTTCAAAGGACACTGAAACACTCTGACACTTGTCCTTCTTACTTAAAGTGTTTTGTGTATTCTACCCATTTTTGCCTCTTTTGACAACTCTTAGTTGTAATGGACTCTTTGACCCTGGTGCAGCTTTCTCTCCTATGCTCCTTTAAGCATCTTTCATGAGTCCTTCACAGACCAGCATGAATTTGTGCTGTGCCCCTAGCTGACACGAAATCACACTCTCATACATCAAGCTCACCAGAAGTTCTCTAGCCATTAGAAGTGTGAGTTCTTCCTAAGGGCAGGGTAACATTAACCAAGACTCAGCAGACTGCTAGCATGGTACAATCACTACTGAACTTGCTGGATTAGCCCAAAGAGATACATCCTCTCTGAACACTTCTTTAAGCACTCTATTTTTTCCCCCTGAATACTGTTCTTTTTTTGAAGAATAGATCCCAACAGGGTATGCTGGAATCATTGCTTTCCTACCATGTTTATTAATTCATTAGTCAAGTAGATAAAAGCAGCAGAGAATGGTTAGCATAAAAGTTGCCTGAGAAGTCTGAATAAGTCAAGGCTACACAAAAACATTTCTAGTGCTCAGTAGGGTGTTGGTAGTTTCATAAAACTTCTAGAAGCACATGGTTTAGCCTGAAATATTAAAGCCCAAGCACCAAAACTCAAGACCTTTTAAAGATTCTTTCCCTTCTTTGAAGCATAATAACGATATGAGCATCTGAGCTGACGCAGTGTCCACTCTGTATTTTCAGTATATGTTGGATATTCATGATGAGCAAAGGAGGAGACTATTTTGGTGCAGAGAGTTTAAGCATTTACAGCCAGGGTCATCTCTTCAGCAGAATTTGGATCTATTTTCTGTAGCAGCAAATGGAATGTATATGTGGTGGGGTCAACCATGTAGTGAAAGTTTAGTTGTTTTATATAGGAAGGGAACTGAAAATTAATGCTTAAAAACATACAGGCAGCAAAAGCCACTTTTTTTTTTTCTTTTTTTTTTAATGCAGCCTCTTCCTGATACGAAGACCAAAGGTGAATTATCATGCAATTTAAGGGTGAATGATTGCTGTTGAAAGATGGGAGATGAAAGAGTTTTGAGTCAAAGATCAAAACATATCTGGCCTTTTATTTTTTTTTTTAATGTTATTTTCAACATCTGCTGAGCTGTCAGACACTAAAAGGACTTTTGTGCATCATTACAATAATTCTCATTAATGTGTAAGACTTTCTTCTTTTCATATGCCTGTATCAGGCAGCACTGTTACATCAATAAGCATATACTAACCTTTAACTCAGCCTTTGGTAATGACAGACTCACAGAATGGTGGGGGTTGGAAATGACCTCTGGAGATAATCTAGTCCAGCCCCCCTGCCAGAGCAGGTTGTACTGCACAGCATCCAGGTGGTTTTGGAATGACTCCAGAGATGGATACTCTACAATCTCTCTGGGCAGCCTGTTCCAGTGCTCTACTACTCTTAGATTAAGGAAGTCCCTCATGGTGAGATGGAACTTCCTATGCTGAAGTTTGTGCCCATCCTGAGTCTCATCTTTCCTTGTCAGTTCTTCCCAACAAAACACATGAGGGATGAAAATTGCTGCAGATTTTTATAGTGCTCCTATGCCCATTTCATGGCTGGGGAAATGGAGACATTATGGATTGTTTGTCTTCCAGCTGAGCTCCGCAGAAGTGTAAATGCCTTGTCTAAGACCTGGGAAAGAGTTTGGTATCAATGCCAGGATTAAAATGCTTCTTGTTCTGTACTTCCACACTGAATTCTCTTCAGATCATGCTGTGTTGAGAGAACCAAAGACAAGATCTTGTGTATTTTTACTTTTAATTTTTCTCCCTATATTCAAATTGCTAGGCAGATGGAATGTACTCCTATTCACAAAACAGACTCTCGTCTATCCAGCATGGATGAAGCTCAAGGAAAATGCTAATCATCATTTGTAACTGAAGGCAGATCTCCCCTACAGAGCGAGCTTGCTGTGCTCTGAAGTTTCGCCCATGATATCATGGCTTTATTGAGAGAAGCTAAATAGCAGCCTGTCTCTCAGAGAGCATATAGCAGATTGCCCTGTCAGAGACAGATAACTTCTTGCCCTCTGAAAAATCTTGAGATATGGAGATGAGGCTACAGGAGGGAGGACAGGGAGGAAAAGAGCTGCTCTGATCCTTGTACACATAAAGCACACCTGGGGGAAAACTTACAGGAACATGGGCCTTGTCAGACAAAATGCTGTTAAGCTCTTAAAAGATGACTAATCTCCTGAGTGCTGTGGGACTGACAAATGGATGTCCATGGGGGATTCAGATACTCGGAGTTGAGTGCTGGAGACTTGGATTAGCATATGCTGATTTTATGAAGAATGGTTTGCTGCTGGCTGCTTTCACAGAATGGGTCTCTGTTTAAAGTCCTCCTACACACAAGGGCGTTTTGCCCCTGTCAAGCTTCTTAGAGGACTCCTTTATCCTCTGGGAACGCTGGGAGCTCAGCGATTTGGCAATGATGAGGAGGAACTACTTTAAATCTCACACAGTACTGAGAGCTCTTTTACTCTCTTTAAAAAGACTTCTATGTTGTCATGTAAAAAAAGAAAAACACCTTGTCTTAACGTGCAAGGCATGTTTTTGAGGAAAGCAGTTTGCATGGCTGATTGGCCATAAATTCAGAGATTTTTGATGAATTATGAATCTTTTCAGCTTCTCTGTCCTCTGTGCTGACCAGGTTTCTGGTGAACCAAAGTGCCTTCAGAAAGCTTCAGTTTCTCAGGCATGAAATTAATTTACTGTGTCAGTCTTAGCCAAGAAATTGGTTCTACCCAATCTTCAAAAGGTTGGATCAGATGATCCATGAGGACTCTTCCAACCTGGTATCCTGATGAGTACAGGAGAAGGAGAGTATACCAAGTAATTCTTATGATCTCCCCGTTGCCCAAAATATACCCAACAACTGCTCCTGGAGAGTCTTCATCTTAGTGGCTTTCAGGGATTTGGGTCTTTGTCAATAAAACTCAAAAAAGGGCAGAAATTCCTCTTTATTGTTGGTACTTTTCACATGGGTGGGGGCAGTGAGAAGTACTATTGAATAGAGGGTGGGAAACTGTTAAGGAGGAAAGGTGAAGATTGTCTAAATATGCAGTGATTCAGAAGAATGTTCTATTTATTCTCTTTTCAGCAGTCCCTATGAACATAGTGCCATGCAAATTTCAACTCTTTGGTCTGATTTAATTAGCAAGTGCTGCCAGCAGCCAGGGTCACTCTGTTAGCATCAATCCCTGTGTTTGGCTTTATCCTCTAAAATAACCCTAAAGGTGAACTCTCTGGGAGCATTTTGGTTATCACAGGGAACATTTCTCTCCTTCCTCTTTGTTGCTTGCTGACTACAGCCAAACAGTAACAAGGGACAAGAAAATTAAAAGCAAACCCTATGACTTCTCTGCCTGTCTGATTTTAACTCATGCTTATGAGTCTCAGCACTGGGATGCAAGGACTTTTGAGATTAGTTTCTCCCACCCTGGGTGTACCTGGAGGGAATAAAAGGAAATCCTGCAGCTTTGTATATGGGTGCTGATTGCTTATGAAGGAGTTATCTGTTACTGAGGAGGGATAAGCCAAGTTCCTTCAGTTATTTCCTCTTGTCATTCTTTCTAAATTAATATCACTGGGAGGGTTAAGGAAGGTGATTTCAGGTGTTGTCATTAGAAAGTCAAATTGCAAAAATAAAGCATTAAAAATAAATGCCACAACAGAACTGCTGAGACAGTGAATAAAGAGCTTTAAATGCAAACAGCCGTGCATGTCTCTACCAGTCACCTGTCTCCCTATCTAAGGATTAAGGACTCCGCATCTTTTAGTCTTCCCCACTTTACTCCAGGTACTTCTGAATGTCACAACTTTTTACGACTCATCTATTAAGACTTAGAGGAACTTCATTCCTTTTACTTGGTAGAAAGATTATTATTTCTTCTGATATGTCACCTCGTAGGAAAGAGACTCAAGGAAAATCTCTCCCACATCAGCGGGATTAAAATATAGAGTCTTTCCCCAAATGCACTTAAGGGACCTGGTGTGTGAGCTAATTTGCTTTTGGGATAGACCCCTAGCTGTTGGAAACTGGTATTGATCAACTGACTTCAGTGCTGATTTCTGTGGACTATAAATGAACTGGTGTCTCATTTTGAATGACTTTGAAACACCTCCAGAGAAAAGCACGAACAGCAATTCTTCCATGCACAGCTTTCCCCTCCCCTGGGTGTTTTTTGCAGAAGCATGAGATACTTTACAACCAATTCTGCCGTGTTACATCTCTCAACATTTTTCTGTCCTTGTCTTTCCCTCAAGGTACTATGTTATTCCTCTGTATCTCAGGTTCCAGTGATCCTTCCCTGTTGCCCCAATCCTATGTCTGTGACATGTCCTGAGTAAGAGGTAATGGGCACACAGTTGAACATCAGAAGTTCCATCTAAACATCAGGAGGAACTTCTTTATTTGGAGAGTGGCAGAGCACTGGAACAGGCTGCCCAAAGATGTGCTAGAGTCTCTGTCTCTGGATTTATTCAAAACCTACCTGGATGCTGTCCTGTGTTACCTGCTGTAGGTGAACCTGCTCATGCAGGGGGGTTGGACTAGATGACTTTCCAAACCCTATCATTCTGTGATTCTGTGACACTGGTATTATATCCTGGACCTTTGTTGACTGGGGGAAAGCCGTTAGATGGAGCATTTTTCTGATTTATTCCTACTGTGTGCTGCTGGGGCTGGTAGGACCTCATGGGATCGTAGTCCTTGCTGTGAGCAGAGAACAGCCCAGAGGGATTTGAAGGCTGGAAGTTGTGCAATGCGGAAGAGTTCTGGACCAAGCGGAGGAACAAACTGGGTATTTCCAGTATCACAGCTGCATCATCACATCCTAATTAGGGACAGCACCAAATCTTTTACAATTCTGATGTCCCTAGGTCACCAGTGGATCCTCTCTAGACACATGCAGCTGTTACAATGTGGTGAACTGTCTTGGCTTCATCTCTAGCTCTATCTGAGCTTTTCCCTTTTTTTGTCCATCCTTCTCTTCTCCCTGAAAGAGAAACATTAATTAAACTTGTAGCACACCGTGGGAGTGGTGAGGTTTGGGTTAAACTCTATTATATTAATACCTTTTGTTCATCCTTTTCTCCCAATGCCTGTGGAGTTAGAGAATCTATTGTTGTGTGCCATCAAAAAGAGTTCCACAATAGCTTTGGAAGAGCTGTGAGAAGCATGTGCGTTTGTTTCACAGGTGGGCTTGCTCTGTGGGTGTCAGGATGGCACCATGTTGTAGCGGGTTGAACTGAGGGGGTGGCAGAGCAGATGGCTTTGTACTGCAGGCTCTCTGATGCTTGGTGACCTTCAAACAAGGTGAGTCAAGACCCTGTCCTTTGAGATATGGGGGCAGAAGTGCCACTGAAATGCCACCTGCCTCTACCACATTGTCCCTGTCTACAACAAAGGCACTGGCACTCTCTGACCATGTTGCATTAACAGAGAGATAAATGAATCCTTTCCTTCTAAGTGAGGCTGTGGCTGGTAAGTGGTGCCAAACTGGCAGCCTTGTGTTATTTATTGCCTGGTTCATTGTGCTTCCTAATATCTTGTTTGCTATTTTGGAAAGTGTTAATGCATTAAGCACTGTTTTCCCTCGGGCTGCTTGAGTCTTTCTGTGTCACTTGTGTGCCAAATGTAGAATCATGTGAACTGTATGAGCCATTTTAATTTTCCCCTCTTACCCTTGCATTCATCAACACTGAACATCATTCACTGTCATATTATTGAAAGTGCTCAGGTCTTTGTAATGTTTCTAACTAACCATTTCAGTCATGGCAAGCCTGTACTGTTCTTTGTCCTCCGTAGCTGACTTGTATACCTACCTTGTATATGTTATTCATTATTATTTATTATTATCTCCTCCCTAGAAATGTTCAAGGCCAGGTTGAACAGGGCCTTGAATAACCCGGTCTAGCTGAGAGGTGCCCCAGTCCATGGCAGGGAGGTCTACTCCAGCCTAAGCTGTTCTATGATTCTATGTTTGTTCCTAGGCAACTGTCACCTCAGTGCCCTACACACTGTGCATTGCACTCTGGGTGCAATGTGTCCTTGTCCTGGTAGGGCATAAATCCTGCCAGACCAGTTTAACCCTTGCTTTCCTCCTCCTGTTGCCAGGGTTCAGGAGTTTAATAGATAGAGCAAAACAATAAAGGATTTGGCCCCAGAAAAGCCCTGAGGGCTACGTATTTAGCACCACCAAGTCTTGTGCTGTCCCTCAAAGTGCCTGGATGGGCACATAAGGCACAAAGCCCTGAATTCGTTGGCCAGAATGATGATGCTAGTGCCTATTGGCCAGTTTCATTTTCAAAATAATGTAGTTAATTTCCTGTGATTCTCCACCTACAGCAGCACTCCATTTAAGGCTCATTTATCTGGGAGTCACCGCAGCCATGTGTTTGGACCTTGCACCAGCAGCCTAGCAACAAGGCAACTCTTCCCTGCTTTTCTCTACCTGCAATACTTTGTATTTTTGCCCCAGTGCCTCACGAGTACATATGCTAAAACTCCATAAGCATTGTTAGATTTTTTTCCCCCTGTTTTCATGTTCCTATTTTCCAAGTTCTGATTCTTTAAACTGTTTAACTGTGTTTATAAATACCCTTTGTGCAACTACTTTCTGTTGACCAAAGAACCACAGGGAATTTTCATGAGTTTTTAAATATTAATAATAACAATTATTATTCATATATAAACTAATATTCATAAGCAATTGTTAATTTCTCAACAGTCTTTACAATCCATCTGGTCTGTCCCACAAATCATAGCTACATAGGACCATTACGGTTGGAAAATACCTCTAAGATCATCAAGTCTGCACATATCTACCCAATTTTTTAACATCTCCAGGGATAGGTACATCACCACCTCCCTGGGCAGCCTGTTTCAATGCCTGACCACTCTTTCAGGAAATAAATGTTTCCTAATATTCAAGCTGAAACTTTCCTGATGCAACTTGAGGCTATTTCCTCTCATCCTGTCACTAGGTACTTGAGAGAAGACACCAACCCCCACCGCAGTCCAGACTCCCTCTCAGGTACTTGTAGATAGCAGATCTCCCCTAAGTCTCTTTTTCTCTGGGATGAAAAGGTCCAGTTCTCTCAGCCACTCCTCATAAGACTTGTGCTTTTAGACCATTCACCAGTTTCATTATCCTCTGGGAAGCCCACACTATGCTGCCCAAATTCAGTCTTCTTGGACCAGGCCACCAATGAGGGTACTTTGAGACATTGTTGTGGTTATCCTGGTCCTGTCCAAGATCTGGAGACCCCTGCTTCTCACTAGACAGCCAGTTACTGACTCAGCTCTGTAGTTCATTTTTCTTGGCAGGTTTTTCCATCCTCTAGTCTCAAGGCTTGCCTGAAGCTTTTGGCAGAGGGCTCAGGATAGTCAAGGGCTCAACTTATAGCCCACATAGTACCACATGTGCTTGGATAGCTGTGCCTACTCCATCTATGTACCTTCCAGATGAGGCTGGTCAAGTGCTCCTGAGTTTGTGCTTAGTTCTATTATCTGTCATCCTAAGGGAGTTGAAGAAAGGTTAGAGTCTTCTGTCCCTGGATAGGGCTTTTATGTTAACATGGAATTTGCAGCGTCATCATGTTGACAGACTAAGGATTTTTTTTTTTTTTAGGATTTCTTTTTTCCTTCTCCACCAATGCACCAATAAATATATTTAACAAAATGGCATCCGTCAAGATGCTTGGAAGCAGATGACTGTTAATCTTTTTATCAAGATAAAAACTGACCTACTTTTAGGTTTGTTTTGGTGGGTTTTTTTGGGGTGGGGGTGTTGGTTTGAGGTTTTGTGGGATTTGTTTGTTTGTTCTTGTTTTGTTGGTGTTTTGTTGTTGTTGTTTTTGGAGTTTTTTTTTCTTCTTTATCCTGACCTGACTTTGCACTTGGTCTTGTTTTGTACTTCAGTCCATGATAACCACTTTCTGTATTCACCTCAGGAGTGACAACATTACACACCTTAACAGTATGAAAAATAATTAAAACAACCTTGCCTGGTAAGATCATGGAGCAGATCCTTCTGAAGGCTCTGCTGTGGCAGATGGCACATGGGGACATGCTCTAGTGACTGTGGTGGTCTTAGGTTGAAGATTGGACTTAATGATCTTAAATATCTCTTCCAACTGAAACAATTCTATGACTCTAAGTTCTGCTCCCTCTTAAGTATATGGCATAATGTTTTTATATCAGTATTGTCTGATTTAACCTATTGACTTCATCATTATGAGTCTTTTGTATCTCACAAGGAGAGGCATAGTATTCGCCTGATAATCATGGCCTGGCAACCTCATGAGTAAATGCGTTTTTAAGCCACCAGTCTGGATAATGAAATTAAAGAAAAAGAATATCTTGATTTTGATGCTTGCTTTTAACTGAAGAAATGAAAAGCTTTCCATCTAGGCATGCCAGGATTACCTAAGTAATATTCTGGCAAGTTGCCCTTTTACCAACGTGACAGTCCATTCCAGCAATAACATGGGGAAAATCAATTGTATTGACAAAAAATAATTGAATCTAATGTTAATTGGAGATCAGAAGAAGAAATTTATTTTGACAATTTAGGAAAACTAAGTGAAAATGTGAGTAACAGAATGGCTGGCTTATCTCAGGATGAAATTCATATCTTGTTCTTCGTTGGAGAATGATGCAACACATCCTTTGAACACATCCTTTGCTGTGACCTTGCAAACTAGAGACTGTCATGAATCAGGCTGAGATTTTTAAAGCTGACAAAGCATATTTTCCTACGGTCAGTTTGATGTCTAAAAGAATTGCAACATAAAGGATTCACAGAGTTTGCTTCAGCAAATAAAAAATTACTCTGATCACTTGCATATCTGAAGAGTGTATGGATATCCAATGTCTGGGAGATATACAGGAGAAACATCTGAGCATCTTTCACTTCCACAGTGTGCAGCATATTTACAACAACCCTGTTCTGGTCCCACCTCCCCAAAAAATTGAGGTTTCATAATCTTCTAAGTCTTATGAAAGCACCTGGTGGTGATGTTACTTGGAAGTCTCTTTGCTGGGTGATTCACCATACCAGAACTTACGAGGACATGAGCAAAGTTCAGTTTGAAACAACAGTAAAAAACTTACTACTTCAGTGAGGATGGCTTTGTAGCTTCCTTCTTATGACAGTTCTTGCTTGCTGCTCAGAAGGCTGCATTATCTTTTTGTGGCTGTTGTAAAACAATCTTGTGTCTGGACATTTCTGTCTTCAGGGAGTGAGGTGGTGTGGAGAGAAGCTTTCTAAAATTAATTGAAATGTGTCTGTCAGCTTCAATAGAATCAGGTCTGAGTTCCCATACTTTGAGTGAAAGCAAACTCCTGTTTCTTCCCTGAAAGGTATGTAAAGCCCTGGAATAGGCTGCCCAGAGAAGTGGTGAAGTCACCAACCCTGGAGGGATTGAAATGACGTGTAGATGTGGTGCTGAGGGACATGGTTTAGTGGTGGCCTGTTAGTGCTGAATTAAGGATTGGACTTGATGATCTTAATGATCTCTTCCAATCAAAACTATTCTATGATTAGGTGATCAGGTTTGGGTTCCAATTCTTTTGGTGAAAAAAAAAAAAAAAGTTTTTCCTCTCATATGTTGGTGGTGTTCTTCTTGGAAGGAAATACAAGTGTTGTGAGTGAGAAGTGTCTCCAGATAGGCTGATATGCATGTGTAATTCTTTGAGTAAAACTCTTGTTCTCCTGTGACTTGAGCTGGTTTGTAACCTGTTCTGGTTTGCTTTAGGTAATTCTGGGTGGTGGGAGGATCACAGCAGTCAAGAATGCAAAATAGCTTCCCTGGGAGATGAATAATCCAATTTCTACACAGCAAGGGGGCAGGAGAATTTAAACCCAGTAGCAATAATGGAGAACTTATCAGGTGAAAGAGAAAAGTCTACTGACCAACTGAAGTGCAGCAGCAGTTCCTTGAAGTTTAACTTCTTCCTTGATAACACAACTCTGGTTCTGGGATTAGAATATCTATGTATTCAAAGAGAGAGAAAATCATCATCATCATTCACGGTGCTCATCTGACTCCCGGGGCTGTGGGAAATAAAGGAAAAGATGGAAAGAGGGGAAAAATAAAAGGAAAAGAAGAAAATTAAGATTGGAATGAAGCCTTGAAATTGGCAGCTGTCATAAGCCCTCAGGACAAGTGATAAAATGCTACATTAAAGTAGCTGCAGTGTGAAATGCCATTGACAGAATAACGAGGATGGGAAATCACTTTATAAATGTGCTTACCAGGATAAACAGATGTGACTGAGGGCAACTCCATTCTGTCACTAAGCACTTGAAAGGGCAAAATTTATGGCAATGTATTTTCTGTTTTAAACAAAAAAAAAAGGAAGCAAACAACACAAAAGCAACAAAAAACACACCACACCAAGCAAACCACAACACCCCTTAAACAAAACAAAACAAAACAAGCCAAAAACACAAGAGAGAAATACAAAACTAAAACCAAAGAAGCTTCAGATAGTGGTGAGGATTCAGTGCATGTGTAAGGGTGGGAATCAAGGCAGAAACCCTGTCCTGTAATAAACCATATTGAAAGTCTAACAAATCAAAATGTGACCTTGCAAATGATGCTGAGAAAAGGGGTACTGGCTCCTGATGGCATAAGCTTTGCAAAGGCAGGAGCCACTCCGCAAACATGACTCGGGGTCCTCCAGAGACAAAACAAGCAATGGGATATTAATTTGATTTTCTTCTGAGCTGAGGCCAACTGGGCAGTAGCTACTCATGGAGACAGCCCGAATTTAAATGATGCTTTATGCTCTGGTGAGGATGACCATCAGGAATGTGATGCAACAAAGAGAATGTTCCTGATTGCTTTCATAACATCTGGCACTTCGGGAGACCTCACCGAGACCGGTGAGGTGTCTCCACCACCTTCTCATCTATCTCTGGAGTCATTCAGAATCTGCCTGGACACAATCCTGTGCAACATGCTCTAGGTGAACCTGCTCTGGAAGAGGTCTTGGGCTAGATGATCACCAGGGGTCTCTTCCGACCTCCTATCACTCTGTGATTCTGTAATCACCATGTCACAGGGAAGACCTGGTATGAGTGCAAGTGAGCAAAGCTCAGGCAGATTCAAGTGGGGAATCTCTCAGGGCTGGAGGACAAAAGCAGTGAAGCACAGCACATCAATACTGTTTTCAGAGATCAGCTCAAGTGCAGAAAGTTGGAGAGGCACGTCTCTGGTGTGGGATGGCAAACAATTTATTCAGTAATTTTGAATGAAATCCAAGGACTTTTCCACCCTCCTGTTGAAAAGCCAGTGTACCCTGAGAAAGGCATGGATTTGGTCTTGCAGGACAAAGGTCTCAGTAAGAGATTTCATCAGATAAATGAGCCTTCTGTCAGTATCTAAAACTGTCTAGGCAATAGCAAACAAACGTAATTTATGTTTTTCAGTTTTCCTTAAGGAAACTAAAACTTTGTTCTGTTTTTGTTCTAAATAGCTTCCTCCTGTTAGGAACTAAGGAAATACTGCCATAGTGTTTGACTGTTAGTGTATCACATCAGTCCTGCTGGCAGTGGTTGGTAAGGACTGGATAGAACTCAACCCATCAGTTTATGCCAAATAACCATAGAACAGTGAGAACTTATTGTCATCAGCCAAAAAACAAAGCTGTGATTCTTTTCTCCTCTCCTTTAGAAATGTTTTAACTACTTCGTTGGCTTTTCCAACATTGTTCACCAAGGCTTGATATAAGTATGTTGATATTAATAAAAAGATGAAATCTGAATGGATCTATAGCATACTCTATTAGTCTGGAGAAAAGGAAACTGAGGGGAGACCTTATTACTCTCTACTCCTACCTGACAGGAGGTTGTAGTAAGGTAAGAGTTGGTTTCTTCTCCAAAGTATCAAGTGACAGAAAAAGAGGAAATTGTGTGAAGTTGTGCCAGGGGAGGTTTAGATTAGACTGTACACAAAATTTCTTTCATAAAAGAGCGTTGGAACAGGCTGCCCAGAGAGGTGGTGGAGATGTTTAAAAAAACCAAACATGTAGACATGGTATTCAGGACACGGTTTAATGGCCATTGTCATGTTAGGTTTATGGTTGGACTTGATGATCTTAGAATCTTTTCCAACTAAAGCAATTATATATAATTCAGTGATATCATAATATGAGGTATGATGGGTATAGTGCTTAAAATCTTCTGTTCTTTTGTAGGTACATTCAGTCTGGAAGCATTGTCTCAGTTCTTCCACTTCCCATCCCCCTGCATCCACCTACTTTCACAGTACTCAATTATTTGAGCCACAAGCACCTCTGTGTTGCAGGGAAAGCACAACCTGTGTGTTGCTGTGGTGCTGAGCCACCCACTATTCAAGTCTACACTATCATCTCTTAGAATTGTTAAGGCTGGAAAAGACATCTGAGATCATCAAATCCAACCATCAAGTTAAATGCTTAAAATGTTTGATAGACTGAAGAGATATATCCAAGTTCTTCTCAATTAGCATTTCTCTGGGGGCCCGTAGAACCATAAAACTGCTAAGTTTGAAAGAGACCTTTGAGATTACCAAGTTCAGCTGCTTGCCTAGAGCTTGCAATCCCAGCACTACTGCTAAAACACTACCACTAAACCATGTTCCTAAGCACCACATCCACACATCTTTTAAATACCTCCAGGGATGGCAACTCCACCAGTTTCCTGGGCAGCATGTTCCAATGCTTGATAACCCTTTCTGTGAATATTTTTTTTCCCTAATATCCAACCTGAACCTCCTCTGGTACAACCTGAGGCCATTTCCTCTTGTTTAGTGCAGGTGGGAACACATGGAGGATAACCTGCTCCTCTCCCAAGTGCCTGGTAGTTTTATGAGCACACGAGTATCTGCTCTGTCCTGAAGACATGCTTGATGGCTTCTAAATGCAGTCTTTGGCACAGGGGTTGGTTGTGGCTTGTTCTTGTACACAGCTAAGAGATGACAGACACACTGTTGCAAGGTGTCCCTGCCTGCAGATGCTGTTGTTCCATGCTAAGGAGCCACTGCTGTCCGATTGTTATCTGTTGCTGCTTCATGACAGAAAATGCCTTTGTTACTATTGATCAGTTGGTTAAAACTCATTGAATTTTGCCTCTTATTGTTGTGGACAGGAGTGTTTAGAAGAACAGAGATTTGCTGAATTTGTCTCCTTCTGCTGAGAGGTGCATGCTTTCATCAGTTTAGTGACTCAAGCTGAAGGGAAGCTTGTGGCTGCTGTCTGAAATAGTCCACCTCTCACTCTGCTTTTCAGGGTGTGTGTCGATTCTGTTGGATACTAAACAAGCAGAGTTATGTGCAATCTTTAAACATCATCACATCCATCTCCCAGCTCTAAGACAGGATCAACTACCCAAACCATTAGTTTCTTGTAGAAATGTCTTCCTCTGCAGTGCCTTGTCATCTCTCACAAATGCCAAAGAGGGGTGAGGGATCACCACACTGCACTTATGGCTACACCGTAATGGATTCTAGGGGGCCATCAGTCTTCTCTACCAGATTGTTGGCTCATGTACAACTGATTGGCCACCAGGACCCCCAAGTCCTTCTCTGCTGAACTTCTTTCTAGCCAGTCATTCTCCGAGCTATACATTATGGGTGATTCTTACCCTTGTGCAGGATTTACTGTTTGTCACTGTTGAACTTCATGAGATTTCTCTCTGTCCAATTCTCTAGACTCTCCAAGTCTCTCTGAAAAGCTGATTTTAAGGAAGATCAATAAATATGTTCAGAAACTGGTTGAGATACACAAAGTAAATGACATCTTGGACAGCACAGGGCATTCTGACAAACAAAGCATATCTTAATCAGAAACCGTGGAATCGATTGCATGCCATTTTCATTTGTCACAGGCTTATAATCCATCTTATGATATCCAGCTCAGTACCATTGTGCTCATGTGTGCAAACACAGGTGTCTTGTTTGTAGGGTTGAGTGACCAAGCTGCATTTTCTGAACCATCTCTTTCACTCTGGAACATGGGGCTCAGAGGACTTTCACCTTTCAAAGTGCTATCTACAATGTCTCAGTCTCATCCAACTTCTGTTTAAATATCAAAGACTGGAATTTCTTTCTGAAGGTACCTACCTTCCTCTTATTGAGGAACTTTTGCTTATTGAGAAACTTTTCTTCTAGGTGACTCTTGTGGAACCTAAGGGTTTGCACATTTCTAATCTCAAAGTCTTGCATGAGAAGTTAAAAGCCTGCTGCAAAAGTTGGTCTAGAACAACTTCTCTAGATTGTGCCACCCACCAATGAATTGCAGAAATACAGAACTGGAATGTAAAGTTCACTGTTTTAGAGTCTTCTGTGTCTGCCTTAGTGACACTTTTTATGTGATAGGAAGGGGGGTAAGAAAAAAGAGCTTTTTGGCCTTCTTTTCCTATTAGAAATTTGGAGGTGATCCAGGAGGAAAGAAATGAGGAAGATGTATTAAGTATAATTTATGAAGAGAGATTACAGGAATTTACCAACTGCAGGCTCAGAAAGTGCAGCAGTGATTACTTGAGCCATGATGACTACATAGAAATACTTGATGTGAAATAGCATTGAAAAAAAGGGTAGAATAATTTAAAATATTAAGGTTGAAGGTAGTAACAAATTACCAAGTAGTAACTAAGGACAGAATTAAACATTAAGAAAAAAACCTTGAACAATGAGATTAATCATTTTGGCTATAATGGATGTTTTATAAAAAGAAGCTTTCTCGTGCATAGAATGGAGAATAAAATCACATGAGGGTTGTTTTGGAAAGTCAGCTCCAGCAGTTCTGATTTTTAAAGGAGGTGATAGCCATCAAGCCTTCCTTCTGTAAGCCTTTTAGCTGTAGTTGTAATTAACTGTCCCTCAGATAGCTTTATTCAGCATTTGTACCTTTTAGGTAACTTGCATTATTGACTGAAAATGTGGAAGAGAAGTCTGCAGTGCACAGAGACAAAATCTGGAATAATCGTCAAAGAACGTAGCATTTGATTTTGAAATGCATAGGCAAGTATAAGGCAGAGCCATTTCTTTTTTCACTTATATGGAGCATGTTTTGTTTTGTTTTGTCTTGTTTTGTTTTGTTTTCCCAGTTTGTACCACTGAGGAGCATATGAGCCTTGGTGAGACCTAGGATATGTAGTTAATCATGCAGCTGATGATATCTGCAGCATGTAGAGACCTGGACAGACACATTTTGGCTGTGTCCCTTTAGTCTCCTAGTGGCTGAACTCAATGATCTTAAAAATCTTTTCAAACCAAAACAATTCTATAATTCTATGAAAGCAGAGGACAAGAATTTCTGACCTTCAGTGATCTCCATAAGAGATTACAACTTCTTCTCTGCACCAGAACTATAGACTCCACTTGTAATGAGGATTGAGTGATCTCTACAGAGTACAGTGTTTTCAACTATTTCTAATCTAAGAACTGGCAACACGGCAGAGAATCATGGAAAGATGAGGCCTGTTTCTCTTCCTTGTCCCTCTGCATTTCCCCTTTCAATTAAAGTTAGCTTTCTTTTTTTTTAATTTCTCTGAAATAAATAGTACACCTGAATGAATCACTCAGCTGATAGCTACACATCAGACTTGGCCATCAGTATTTTATTTAAGTAAAATAATTGAGTGGCAATTGATAATACATGACAGTCTAATTGCTTGGTTTCCCAGAACACTCCTAAAAAGAAAATTAATTTCTCCACTGTATTTTTTCTGGTTACATGACCTTCATGGAAATAAATCCAGAGTGAGGAATTAATAGTGCTGCAAACAAAGTATAGAAAGTGTTGAAGTTTTTGTCATAATCTTTGCACAGTTTCTACTTTTGAAGATAACATACCACCTGCAATAAACTACCTTTCCTGGGGCTGGTATCAGTCACCGTGATAGATTACAGCTACTTCCTTCTCCACTCGTATTAGTTTATACATTGCAGCCTGGGGCAGAGAGGAGGAGACGCTAAAGGAAAAGTCAGTCTGTGAGTTTGGAGCTTGCTTATGGATTTCCATATCTTCAGAGAATTAGAACTCAGGAGACCTTCTTCTTCTGAACACCTACCAAAAAAAACCAAAAGCAACAAAAAAAAAGAAGCATAGCTGTAAATATTAAATGCACTTTATCTTCTTTTCTATAGACTCAGTGTCCCCAACAAGCATTTCTATTGTGTATATATATAAAAAATAAATAAATAAGTTTTTCATAGGTTCTATGAGAACTCATGTATCTTTTTGAAGTTTGCTGCTGAAGAGACCCATGGCTCATTGGAGCAATTTGGAAGCTGATAGAAAACAAATGTGCAATACAGACTAATAGTTCCTGGTGGACAGGTACCCTCATCATGAACGAGTCCATGGCAATCATATCTAAATGGTGTGTTTATTATCCAGCACTTGGAGAAAGATCCAAGTTGCTCATAAAAGCCTTTTCACAGACAAGGCTATGGGTAATTGTGGGTAGAGATTTCTTCTCAGTGTCTTATCAGTGCTTGTAAATATATATAGGGCAGATGTGAGGGGGATGGGGCCAGCCTCTTTTCAGTAGTGCTCAGAGATAATATGATGGCAATCGGCACAAAGTAGAACATAGGAAGTTCTGCCTAAATATAAGGAAAAGTTACTGAATTGAGGATGCTGGTGCACTGGAACAGGTTGCCCACAGAGTTGTGGAGTCTTCTTCTATGACCTGCTTGCGTGCAGGTTTTTCTCATTTAGGTGAACCTTCTTTAGCAGAGGGCTTGGACTAGGTGATCTTCAGAGATTCCTTCCAATCCTTGACATTATATGATTCTGGGGTTTTCTGCTTAGCATGACTTCTGTTTTTATATTTCAGATTGTATTTAATTCTCACTTTCAGGGTGTGAGGGCAGCAAATTTCACAAGTTCTGAAATGCAATCTGTATTCTGAATACTGATGGATATAGATGAGCATTAATAAGATCATTTCACAGTCTGGTTTTCCTCAGCCTAAGATTTCTTTGCCTTTTTTCCTCTGAGAGATGTTCCACTCCCCTCATCATCTTTGTACCCTCCACTGGAGTCTTTCCAGTAGTTATCTGCCTCTCTTAATTAAGGGTCCCAAAACTGGACACAGTACTCCAGGTTTGGCCTCACTAGGGCAGAGAGGTAGGACAATCACCCTCAACCTGCTGGTGACACTCTTCTTAATGCACCCCAAGGTACCACTGGACACAAGAGCACACTGCTGGTTTGTGGTGAACTTGTCCAGCAACACTCCCAGGTTCTACTCCACAGAGCTCCTTTCCAGCAGGTCAATGCCTAATCTGTACTGGTGCGTAGAGTTATCACTTTCTAGGTGCAGGAACCTGCACTTGCTCTTGTTAAATTTCAGTACAGTGAATTCCTTAATTTAACTCCAAGAAGCTGGGGCAGGTGGGTTGGCCAAAAATCCCACAAAAGCCTTTCTAGAGCAGCAGGAAATGGAAGGAATATTTCTAGCCTGTGAGTCTCTTTCATATACGGCTCAGGAGTCTATGGGAAGCACAAGGATATCGATCTTTCATTCATAGTAGATTAGCTAGAAATTTGGTTGTAGGAGAGGAGAAGGTTGGATTTGTAGTGTGAGTGCCAAAATTTTACTCTGTAACAGTGGTAAAATAAATACATAAGCTGAGAAGTTTTAAGAATAAGCATTAGGAGTGACCAGTTTAATACATTTTTAGTGTTGCTGCTTCTAAACATGCATTATAACATCTCAGAGAGTAACTTCAGGCACAAAGGGAAATAAAGTCGTGGCATGCCTCCTTTTTGAGAACTGATGTGCTCTCTTGCAGTCAGCAGTGCAATTAATCATAGAAGCATTAAGGTTAGAAAAGACTTCTTAAGATCATTGAGTCCAACTGCCAACTGAACACCACTATGGCCACTAAACCATGTCCCAAAGTGCCATGTCTACACGTTATTTGAACATCTCCAGGGATGGTAACTCCACCACCTTCCTGAACAGCCTGTTCTGATGCCTCTCCGCTTTCAGTAAAGGAATTTCTCCTAATATCTAATCTAAACCTCCCCTGGCCAAATCTGAGGTCATTTTCTCTCATACTACCACTTCAAATCACTTCCCTCTTCATTTACTTGGCTTGTGGGTCTCCTTCAGCTTTCTCTCTTTGCAGACAACTTGATACCAGAGACTTTATCAGTGTCTAGGGAAAGAAGAGAGTAGTGGGGATGACAAGACAGTTGTGCGCTTTAGAATATGTAGATGAACATGCTCTCCTCCATCATGAATGATTATTGAAACATTAATCTGTTTGCTCTGCACCTTGACATTGTTGCATAGTTCCTTTGTTCCCCATACAAGTGTTGCGCTCAGTTCTCTGATGAGAGCCACTCTTGCCTTGATATCAAACTATTGCCTTGAAGGCAAAATGGAATCAATGCAGGTTTGTTGGGTTTTTTGTTTGTTTGTTTAGTTCTTTTTTTTGTTTTTTTTTTTTTTTTGTCAGAACTAGGCCAGGCAGACCAATTTTTAGTTTATTTTTTTTGCTTGCCTGTTATCAGAACACATCAGTGCTCATGCTTATCTTCCACCAGAGTGCTTAGCTAGGAAAGAAAAAAACAAAGATGGACATTTAAAGTCTGGTTTGTGCTACTGGAGGCAAAAATAAGCTATTTTTATCTCTGTAATCTGCTAAGCCTCAAATGGTCATTTAACACCTGGTGTATGTTAGGGGCAAGTTAAATTTATTAGTGTTATTGTATAAAGAGTTACTATTTATACAGGAGGGTGTGTTTCTGGTACACAAGAAATCATGACTGTAAAATAGGTGTCTGTAAAATACTCACACATACCTGCATATGTGAAGTCACAAACCTCTACAATCCACTGAATTTAAGTGAATTTTTGGATGGAAATTCATTTGAAGTTCAAAATTGAGCCTAATAACAAGAATGTTTTACATGATCTTAGATACTTTACTGTATGCTGCATCTTCCCAAATATAACATGAGGATACTTGCTTTCAACCAGAAGAACTATTGATGACCTCCTCTATAATACATCTTTTATTTTCACATCTAGGGGGTTTAAAAAAGGACAAAGTATCTCTTCCTATTGTGTGTATTATTCTATTTCCCTTAGACTATACTCCAGTTCTGACCTTTAGCACAGATTTAGAACTGATGAAGTTTCCATGAAAGAAAATAATCTGCCCTAAATGGTTTTCAGTCTCTATAAAGGCAAACCCTGATGGATACAGAGTACATACGTAGAATGCATTGGGTTGGAAAGGAACCTTGAGGGTCATCTAGTCTAACCCCTCTGCAGTGATCGGGTACATCTTTAACTAGATGCTGTGTTGTTCAGGGCTCCCATCAAGTTTGACGTTGAATGTCTTCAGGAGTGAGGCCTCCACCACCTCTCTGGGGAACCTGTTCCAGTGTTCCACAACCATCATTATAAAGGACTTCTTCCCAATGTCCAAGGAGAGACAAAGGGAGATAGTAATTGCAAAGCATCTTTCCAGGCAATCTGATCTGTATATATGGTTGTGAAGTGTCACAGAAAAAGTGCAAAAGCGGCGGGGAGATATGAACACACCTCACGGTACTGTGCTGTTGCCCCGCAAGCCTCTTAGGCATTTTAAATAGTATCAGAAGTAATTACACCCATCATTAACAAAGTCTGTCAAGACACATCTTGAAATGTGATTTGATGGCTAAGACGAGAGTTTTCCAAAGGAGCTGTCCCATTCATGTTCACATTGCTACTGGTGGAAAGACACACACTGAGGGTGGTAGAGTTGACCCACCACAGACACAAAGGATGATATTACTAGCTGGTTCATTCCAGGATCTCTCTTTATTCATCCCTGTTGAGATGCCCTCTGCAGGGGCCTCACCTCTGCCTAGTGATTTTGAGGCATATCACCTTCCAGAGCACTTCCATTTGGCTTGTGTCTTCATCTTGTGTTTCTTGAGACCTCCATGCTCAAATAGATTTTGGATTAGCGTAGTGAAACTCAGCACAACTATGTTAGTTATACAGCACTTCCTGAGATGACAGAGACTGCAGAGGTACCAAAATAGAGAGGAAGTGCGTACAGGTGAGGAAGAGGGAGAGAAAAACTCCCCACCACTGGCTGCTGTTCAGTCCCAGAGGAGATCTAACTCAGTCTGTAATTGCTGTTCTGGATAGCTTCTGCTCTCCAAACAATTTTCTGCTGGTCTGTTGTTGCTTAGGCTGAATCAGTTTGATTTATAGAATGCCATTTTTTTTTCTCTCCAGCCATAGACAAGAGAAAAATATTTGTTGAAAGCCTGTTGCAGCAAGATTTAGTTTTTGTCCATCTGGCATCAGAGAAGCTTGCTCACTTGCTGTATTATTTTTTCCCTTTCCCTTCCTTCTCCTGTCTGACAGGAGAGAAATGGATAGATGTACACCATGCTTTGATTAGTCTTTCTGTGTGCTCTACCGCTTTGGCATACTCATGGTGGACCACAGAGTACAAGATGTCCCAAGAGTATTGCAGGTGGGAAGTACATAAGGGTATCTGCATCAGTATCAAGCACTACAGTTTGGTTTTCCTTTTTTTTTTTTTT
>VWZI01022964.1:153374-198779 GCA_013396835.1 Psilopogon haemacephalus
AAAAAAAAAAAAAATCAAGACTAATTTTAAACCCAAGTTGTTGTTTGCTTGTTTAATTTTATTTTGTTTTTAATTTATTTATGCTTATTTGGAAGCTCATTTTTTGTACATGGATAACTCTGGAGCCTGATTCATCTCCTAAAAGCACATCAGATGCTAATGCCTTGAGGGACATGACAACATACATCCTTGTAACTTCCTTTCTTAAGGCAATATTTATTATTTTAAGATGTTGCACATGCATAGAAATGACCTCAGTATAAACTTGCCTCTGAGAAACAGACTAAGTAGGACGTTTTGTCTCTGAGCCAGCATAAGGTCTTTGTTATTTTATATCTTGCATGTTTTGTTTTGTTTTGTTTGGGGTTTTGTTTGTTTGTTTGTTTGTTTTCTTCTCTTTCCCATTTCACAGCAGTAGCTTTTTAATTGTTTCTTTGGGAACATCTTTTCAGCCTGGCCAGCAGTCAAGGCATATTCCTAACTATTTGCTGAAAGTTCCCACTCTTTACTTTTCATTCATATTACACAGAAGTAAGGGAGATTAAGATGATCTTAGTGCCATTTTAGAAGTTACACACACCCCCCCCCCCCCCCTTTTGAATTTGGCAGTGAAAATTCAAAAGCAGTGGTGATTCTCTTGGCACTTTTGTTGTTGTTGTTGTTTATTTGGGTTTTGGTGGTGGTGGTTTTCATTTGTTTGTTTCATACATTTCACTTACATGCATGAAATGAAATCTCTGTGGGTGCTTATTTAGAAAACCCAGGGAGAATACATATCCAGGGGATGTCAGGTGTGCTAATCAACAAAATCATCCCAAGGCTTTAGAGCAAACTACTCTCTGGTTCACCTCAGCTGGGGGGAATTAATGGGAAGAGTTTGTCTGGTCTATGCATGGCACAGTAACCCACACTTCTTAAATAAAAGGGTTTTTGCTGGCATGTGGGCCAGTTCTTTAATGAACACATCCATAACGCTCTCTAGGGTGGAGAGCAATTTGTGTCTCACAAGGAGAAAATAGAGGGGAAGTATAGACTCTGGGCAGCACATCTCTGTTATTTTTTGTCTTCTGCAAATAAACTCCATGCTTGTGTTCCTAGTCATGACATCTCTTTGATATAAATATTTAAGCATTTGACTTCAGTGAGCACTCACAGCTGGAACAATGTAATGGCCAAGGTTAAATTTACATCAACAGAAAGAGTCTTTCCAACAGAATCTTACAGGAGGTCATCCCTGCACAGCTTCATCACATATAGTGCTGGTGAGGGGAAAATGGTGCAAGGAGGAGGGACTCTAGTAGGAGAAATCAGTAACTGTCTGTGGTATTGGTGTTGGTGATTCTGTAACAATGGGATCCTCAGATCAGCTCTGTTTGGGTGAGATGGGATCCACCTCACTAGGCAGAGCAAACTTAGCCTGAAATTGCATCAGGGGAGGTTTAGGTTGGATATTAGAAGAAAATCTTTCACTGACAGAGTTTGCAAACACTGGGATAGGCTCCCTGGGGAGGTTGTTGGATCACCATCCCTGAAGGTTACTAAAAAGACATGGAGATGTGATGCTGTGGAACATGTTTTAGCATCAGACTTGGTAGAGTTAGATAATGATTGAACATGATGATCTTAAAGCTCTTTTCCAACTGAAATGATTCTGTGATTTTCTGATTTTATCTGTAGCCTCCTCAAGTCCCTAAAATGGGAAGAGATCTCAAGATCTCAGATCAACCATCTGTTTTAAGATTACAGCAGCAGGAACACAGCAGCTAATTTTCAGGATCTCTAACTTTAACCTATGCAAATCTGTGTTCGCATAACAAATCCCACTTTGCTGGGAGAAGACCCCCACTTCATCAATCAAAACACTTCCTCAGACTTTCCTTTATTCTTCCATTTCTTATCCCAGCTAAGATTTTGGTGCTTCTAACCTTTCACTTGAAGTCTGGGCATTTAATCTTTCAAAATAATAGGGTGAGAAAACTTCATAACATGATCTAAAGAGGGTGCTCCTTGCTTTCACAAACATCACTACATGGTATCTGTCAAGCTAGAGCCCACAGACCCCACAAGACATAGCAGCTGGTGCTTTCCTTCTTTCTTGGAGGAACTTCTTCATCAGGGCATTACATTCAGTCCTTCAACAGTGCTGATACTTACTGACAAACCACATTGTCATTTGTAGCCTAATGATAATAATAATAAACTTCCTTCAAAGTAGAACATGTTTTGGTAGAATACTAGAATTGTTTCAGTTGGAAAAGACCTCTAAGATTGTTGTGTCCAACTGTTATCTAACCACATCTTGTGCATTAAACCATTTCTCAAAGTGTATCATAAATGCAAATGGGTTGCTAATTTGTAAGCTTTGACATGTGGGGAGGCTTCTTTAGTTTTGTGTTTTGTTTTGTTTTGTTCTTCTTTCTTACAAAATCAAGTCAGCTTTGTTGCCTGTTTTGTCATTATTTGCCCTTCTGACTGAAGCCTGATTTAACACTTAGACACTGTCAAGAGGACTCATCTGCACCCTTCCACGCATGTCCTCCTTCAGTCTGCTGGAATGGCACAGCCAAGAGTCTGTTGTTAGATGCACTACTGCAAACGGAGCAGGGAAGTCATTCAATTGGATCCTTAACTAAACTCTCCTGAGTTATGTGTCTCAGTTGGGACATCTGCTGAAAATTACCACATCTTGAGAATGGTCCCTGAACACCTGATTGTAACAGCTTTAATATCTACATTCAGTTGAATGTAGTTTGCAAAGTCTCTCATTTGGTTAAGTTTCCTAAGTGATCTCAGAGGAGGCTATTATGTGAACGGGTACATTTATGCTCTTATTGGTTCCTGATGAATTGGGAAATCTTTTCATGCTATCAACCACTTGTTCACACATGCTGGCACCGAGCACAGCCCGTGCTGGAGGGGTACAACTGCAGTGTTTCTGAATCAGTGATATTGTATTCCATTTCTCACTCAATTCACTAGAAAATTCTGAGTTCTTGTGCGTCCTAGGGATTTGTCCTGTCGTCTAAGGACTGTTGTTATCTAACAAAGCTTTGTTATAAACCATCATCAGCTGCTGACATCTCCTAATACTACTGCCCTCAGTTGCCATGTAGGCAACAAATTAAAGGTCACAATGTTTTGTATGCCACTGGCCTTGCTCTCTCCGTTTATCTGGACTGCTGCAGAGGTGGCCTCCACTATGACTTTTCACAAGTCCTTGGCTTCAGACAGCGCTGAAGGTCTGTAAGGTGCTCAGTGTCCTATTAGACACAAGTTGGTGACCACTACTACAACTGAATCTCTGGAGTCAAGCGTGGGCTACTTTGACCTTTGACCAACTCATTTCACTCAAGATAATAAGGAGCATTAAAAAATGAATGAGTTTTTTGTGCACTAGAGAGACATGGATCTATTGGAGTGTGTACAAAGGAGGCACAAAAATAATCAGAGGGCTGAAACACTTTCTCTGTGAAGAAAGGCTGAGGTAGAGTTGTTCAGTCTGGAGAACAGAAGACTTCAGAGAGACCTCTTTGTTTTCTTCCAGTATTTAAAGTGAGTTGATTAGAATGATGGAGACAGACTTTTTTGACAGGGCATGTCGTGACAGGAGAAGGGGTGATGGCTTTTAACTAGAAGTGGGGAGATTCAGACTAGATACAAGGAGAACATTTTTTTCACTAAGGGTGTTGAATCACTGGCCTAGGTTGTCCAGAGAGCTGACAGGTGCCCTATCCCTGGAGACATTCAAAGTCTGGCTGGACGGGGTTCTGAGCAGTCTGATCTAGGTGAAGATGTTCCTGCTTATTGCAGAGCAGTCGGACCAGATGACTTTAAGAGGTTCCTTTCATTCCAAAGCGTTCTATGATTCTCTCCTGTTTCAGGGCTGGTGAGACAGCACATGCTGGCTTGTAAGGAAAAGAGCAGTGTGTGACTCTACACTTGAAAAGTCACTAATGCCTAAGGATTTGTCTGCTACTCAGGGTCTGACCCTCTTAACGTGATTGGGCTTGTATACTTGCAGTTAATGAGCCAGCTAATTTTATTCAAGAAAAAAGACTCTTCTTTGTGTGATGTTTATTGCCACCAGTAGGATCCTTCTCACACCAATTCATCCAAAGTAATTTTTTGGGAAGCTGAAACTGCCATGCTTTCAATTTCTAGTAATGCTGCAGTTGAGCAGTAAATGTCTTAAAGGCAGAAGCTGCCCAGGTCATTGGCTATTTCTGCTGGGAGGTCTTTTACTCTGCTACAGAAAGGCTGTGTTTGGGAGGCCGTGGCTTGAATGAGTTAAGTAAATCGAACAAACCCTGCAAAGCTGTCCCAGGTTGAGTCCATGAGCTACCCAGGACTGGAGGACTGAAATGACTCCTACCCCTTTCCAAGAGTAAGAATGAGGATACCACACACTGATTGGAAGTTCAAAGAAATATTCTATTCACAAGAGCATATTTACAAAAAGCAATCAGGTAGAGTAAGTACAAAACCCATTAAGCCCAGACTGGCCTTCTAGAATCCTCCACGGCTTCCACCCTCAGTTGGCCTGAGAGTAGGCCAAAACTGCCCTCCCCAGCTGGGGCCTGGAAGGGCTCAGCAGGCTGCATGAGGCAGCTCCCAGTTCCCTGCCAGCCAGTAGCCATCTCCCCACAAACCATGGGATAAGAAGGGACACAGCCTGTTCCTGACACAAGTGAAGGGAGCGAAAGGCAGGAAAGAGAAGGGAAGGAAATCAGTCAGGTGCTGCCTTTTAAATATGATACCAGAAGATGGAATACAATAACCATACTACAATATCCTGGGACGAGCAGGTCCATCCCCCTGGGGTGGGCCCCTGTCCCTATGGTTTTGTTAAGGGAGGCCCAGGATTCCTCAAATTACCGCAAAAGCAAAAGGGATTACAGAGTAACAGATTGGTAGGGGTTAGAAGGGACCTCCTAGAGATTATTTAGTCCAACCAACCCCCTAAAGCAGGGGAACCTAATTCAGGTTCAACAAGAATGTGTCCAGCCAGGTTTTGAAAGTCTGCCGAGGAGACTCCACAGTCTCTCTGGGCAGCCTGCTCCAGTACTAGTACTCTTTTTCCTTAAGCTTAAGTGAAACCTCCTGTGTTGTAGTTTGTACCTGTTGGCCCTTGTCCTATCATTTGGCACCACTGAAAAGATTCTGGCCCCATGCTCATGACCTCCACCCTTTGGATATCGAGAAGCATGCAGAGAATCCTCTGGATTAGAGCCTAGATTAGTCTATTTAGTCTGGAGAAGACCGAGATGGGATCTGATCAATGTTTAGAAATACCTTCAGGGTGAATGTCAAGAAGATGTAACTAATCTCTTCAGTGGTGCCCAGTGATAGAGCAAGGAATACAAACTGGAACACAGGAGATTCCACCACAGAACGAATAAAAACTTCTTTATTGTGAGGGTGATGGAGTCCTGAAACAGGCTGCCCAGAGAGGTTGTGGAGTTTCCTTCTCTGCAGACTTTCAAAACACACCTGGACATGTCCTGTATGCCCTGCCCTACATGATCCTGCTTTTGGCAGGGGACTTGGACTTGATCTCTGGAGGTCACTTCCAACCGCTACAGTTCTGTGATTTTTTGATTCTATGAGTTTACATCACAAGGGAAAAGGAAGGCTGCGCTACAGATGAGTAGCTGGAATTTCCCAATTGGAGATAGCAGAGATAGATTGGATGTTCTTTTACTCCTTAAACTATTTTCAGAGATTATTTTGGAGGAAAAATGAAGAAAATCTGACCTGACCATCAATTTCTGCACAAAAACTGTCTTACTGAAGTACCTTCTTCTTCAACAGAAAGAGAAGGTAATTAAAAAACTAGAAGTGAATCAGTTCTCATCCTTCCACATGCAAGTTTTGTGAGATTAAACCTGGAGTCTTGGATTACCCAAAGCCATGCAAGGGTATCGTAGAATCATAGAATGTTTCAGGTTGGAAGGGACTTTTAAGGTAATATGGTTCCAACCCCACTGCCATGGGCCAGGTACCTTCCACTAGCCAGGCTGCTCAAGGCCCTGTCCAGCTTGGCCTTCCAGAGAGGAGGCATCCACAACTTCCCTGGGTGTCATGTGGGAACTGTAGATACCTCAGACAGCTGGAAGCACACACTAGGCAGTCAGAGTAGTGGCCATACCATGCGCTTTCAGGAAAATCTTCATATGCTGACTCTTCTGTGGTAAATATCAGAAATTGGAGACCCCTTGTCTCTCCAATGAAAGAGCAGTAAATTGCTTTGCATCTGCTAAATTGATAATATTTCTGCACTCTCCCATTTGTCAGAGAACAAATGAAGTGAGGTGTCTTTTTCTTTGGTAAGACAGACTGTTTTCCAATAGATACGCATAGGACAAAGTCTGCATTTTAAATCCCTGGAAGATGTATGCTAGCAGGCATGGCAAACCTCTGGCAGGGCAATACTGTTTTTCAGGGCATACATATGTAGCAGATACTTGACATTTCCCAGATGCATTTCAAGGACAGTATAAATCACTCAGGAGCTGAAGTGCTGTAAATTTATGCTGGTGTTTGACCATTGCGTTAGAGCCACTTTTATTCTTACAGACCTAAGGCTTTGGGTTGTTGGCTGAGGAAAACCAGCAGGAGGAACTGGTTATGACATTCTAGGGTAGTTTAAATAATCTTGCTAGAATATTAGGGTGAGCGGTTGTTCGGTGCCTCAGTTTTTACCTCTGTTGTGTGTTTCCATGTGTAAGAAGAAAGCTCTACTAAAATCAAACCAAATGCTAGATTCTATCTGCCTTTTGTTGGACTCATGGAGCTGCAAGTCCTATTTCATTGCACAAGTTTCAGCCAGTGTGGCTCATTTAGCCTTAATTTACCACACGGGAGAGATAATAATAATTTATAAAATAAATGTTGAATTTATAACTTGACGTTTACACTGGAGTTTGCAAATGGCTATCCCAAAGCCATTTTACACTTCACTGTTGAAGAACTGCCATAGCTTTCCTACTCTTTTAACATCCACAGTTGTGCCTGTAGACAGCCTGAGGGGATTCTGTTCGTGGAATGACACTCACTGAAAACTCTCCCAAGTATATGGCAAGTAGATTGGGCAAAATTCATTTAGAATGGGCAACAATGGTATTCACACTGAAAGAAATTTCACTCCAATATAGGCTTTGAGTCAGTAAAGAATCCTTTATACATTTACTAAATACTTCCCCCCTGCCTTTTTTTTTTTAAATTGTGCTTCTCATTGTGTTATATTTATTATTTTTAACCAGAAATTGTAGTGATAAAAGAGGGTTAAGCTTATTAAAGTGCTAAAAATAAAAGCATGCTATGAAACCTGGAGGGGCTCATTTTGGTCACTGCCAAGTGGGAACATTTTGAAGTTCTCACTCATGAGCTCATTTTGCTGACTTTCAAGTGTTTTTTATTGAAAATGCTGCCTTGTGAAACCACTCCATTGTTGCTGCTACAAAGACTAAGGTCACACAGTGATTCCTTGATACATTAGGACAAAACCCCCACTCCAGCCATTGTCACTCCAGTAATTTCACATATGAGACTCCTCTTGGTCATTAGCAGGGCCTGATCTCTGAAGACAGGTAGATAGATAGGGTTGAAAGACACCTCTTGGGGTCATCATGATTTCTGTCTCTGTGTGACAAACATGTCACAAAATCATACCAAATGACATCTAGAAGCTTGTTAACGTTGTCACCTTCACTGCTGCTATTGAAAGGCTGTGGTTTAGCTGGGGATCTTGGAATCTTTTCCTAATTCCTCAGTGCATTTGTTTGCAAGCACCATCTGCTTCAATACAACCTTAGCCCTCAGTTTAATAAAATGGCCATCACATCACCTTAAAGTGTTTGTTTTCAAACTGTGCAATACATTTGTCATCACAAACTGAGGACAGAAAATTGTGGTGGGATTCAGTCTTTTTGGAAAATCCTAGACCCAGGGCTGGCTTATATCCCCTCACTGGGAATAGTCACTTTGTCTTCATAACAAAAACAAGGAGAAAGGAAAAGGCTGCAGGGTTTTTTGAAGTCTACCTAGAGTCCCACCATCTCTCAGAAAATTATTGCCTCTTCATCCATGAGCAAGGTACCTTGGCAAGGAGCCTGAAGGTGAGCAAGCTGTGAACCACCACTCACATTCAGCAAAGATGTGCTGAAATAGCTGTGAGTGACAAAATCATCACTTACTTACTAACGTCATTGACTTACTGCTTACTTCAATTTGACCCAAATTTTCTTTCTTTCCCTTACTTTCCTGTGTTAATCAGCAGAAATTTCTAGTTAAATTGTGTTACATATTTATGTCTTGCTTTTATAGACTTTTAGAACAGTTTCAATGGGGTTTTTTGCTTGTTTTAATTTTTCCCCTGTGTCTCAGGATTACAAGTTCCTTCAAAATTGTTTTTAATGAGAGATTTGTTTATTCCAAGGCTGGTATTGCCCCATTAGGAGAATAAATGAGCAGAAACAGTGCCAGCCTCCTCTTATAACATCAGATCAACTCATATAGGACATGTACCACACATCCATTCTATTTGTGAAAGCCTGTGCTGGGAAAAAAACACTGATGACGTTTGCAAGACACAGGACATAACATATGATAAGTCCATTACATGTATTGCTAAGAGGGTGTTCAGAGTGTTTAGCTTTATGTAATAAAAGCAAGCCTCCTTAGGCCCCCCTGTAGGCAGTGAAAACTTCTAGGTTCCTCTGGCGGGCTATCTATAGAAGCTAAATGAAGCAGCTTCTGTAATTTCTCCCTGCCCCAAGAGAAGCACAGACACATTACTCTTGTTTCAGTAAGAGGCCTTTCATAAATTTCTCCTCTCTAGGTCTTTGATACCCAAAAGACTAATTTTCTGAGCACAGTCAGCCTTTAAGTAGCACTGATTAGTGAAGAGTGTTCACAAGGATCATGGGGAACATCAGATACATGATCAAGTCCTGTTACTGTGATTAGGAAGTTGTCAGTTTATAGCACACACACCTCACCCCTTCCGAATCTCCCAAATATCCTCAAAAACCTTTCCAAATCCCATCAGGAAGTAGCTTAAAGCATGGACATGTTTTTCCATGTGAAGTTGTGACCCCAAACCATAGTCAAACATTGTGCTTCTGAAATTACCAGACGTCCCAGTAGGATATATTCTTCATTTTGGTTAAGCTTTTCATCTGTTTTTGTTTTTTGTTTTTTTTCCTTTCCTTATTTTCTCCCAATCCTAACATGTGACACAGCTTGATTGTAGGAAACCTATGCATGATGGATCTTTGAGTGCTCAGGATCTGAATTTCAGTTAATGCAAACTGGTGGTGTCTCAGTGGCTGTTTTTAATGGACTTCCAGAAGATGTATAAAACTGGGTTTTAGGTAAAATTAATCTAGTTAAATATGCATCATTCAGTCATGCTTACACATAGACATAAATACTTGTCAACAGCTAGGTGACTGAGGATTTGTCACTTTGTGTGAGTGACAAGTTATTTTGGCTGATGTATCTTGTTTGTGGTAATGACATATTAACTTTTGATTTTTCTGCCTTGTGCCCTACTATTTCCATATGCAGAGTGATGGAAAATAGATTGTGCCATGTAGTTCCCAATTATGCGGCACTGTCTTAACATGCAAATATGGAAAGAAAACACTGTCTTGCCCTACAGAGCCGATCTAGTCATAGATCTACCACTTTTCAGCTATCTTGCAAATTAACCAGAAGATATCAAATGTCTCTTTACTGGTACTCCTACAAAAATATGTAGAATGACCACTTAATGCTTTGTAGGTCAGCCTCCATATCATAGAATCCTATTATCACAGATCTTTTGGGTTGTAAGAGTCCTTTAAAGGTCAAGTAGTCCAACCTCACTGCACTGAGCAAGGACCTAGTCAACTAGATCAGGTTGCTCAGAGTCCTGTCCCACCTGACCTGGAATGTTTCCAGAGATGAGGTTTCTACCCTCTCTCTTGGCAACCTCTGCCAGTTTGGGAGGTGTTCCTACTATCCTGTAGTACTAGAGCTTGCAAACAAGATGCTGCTCATCTTGTTATATCCATGAGTAGATTGTTGCTGTAAAGTCTTTATTGTAGGTTTGTACCCTGTAATTACCTTTTGTCCTCTTATTTTGCAGATAGTATTGAAGCCAACATTGAGACTGCATCTTCTAATGTAGAATCAGCCAATGAGCAGTTGGCAAAAGCCAGTCAGCACCAGGTAAGTGGGTCTAAAAAAAAAACCCCTACAGCTACGTTCAGTAATAGTGTTTAAATAAAGAGAACTCTTGTTGACATTGAACCACATGGTACATGGGCTGTGTGGATTTGTGCTACCTGGAAAGATGATAAAACAAACTCTAAGTAAGAGCTAAACTTTTTTTCTTATATATGTGATTAAATTATTTGTAGCATCAACAATGTACACTAGAGGAGTTGTTAAGAGATCTGCATATTAAAGAGACATTTCTCAGTAGGAAACTCAACAATTAGCTACTGTTTTTCTTGGAAAGACATCATAAAAAGTGTATCATTTAAGATATGTGTTTCTTATTGGAGTGCTTCCCTGTAATAAGACAATAGTGCTTTACAGAAACAACTGAACAGTCAAATGACATGATGTTGTTGGTGAATAATGGCTATGAGAATGGTGTCCAATACTTTTTAAAGGCAGTTTGAAAGTGGTTTTGTTTTGTTGGTTTGGTTTTGGTTGTTGCTTTATTGGGTTTTTTCCTTCATTGGAGCAAGAATAAAATACACACAAACATAAATCATTTTGAAAATAGCTTGACCAGAAAGAACTCTTCAATGGTTATAGTTAGTGCTTTTTTAGGGAAGAAAGAGGGAAGGGGAAGTGAACAAAGAAAATTTTTAATTTCTTGCATTGGATTGACAGAGCAAAAGCTTTTGTTTTGCTTTTTCCCTCAATTATAAAGTGGTTTGTTGAAGTACTAAGTGAGTTTCATATATATGGAGTCTTGCTCTGACAATATGTAGCTAAGTACATGGTGCCTCCTTCTTGGTTCCTGAACACAATGAATTCTGAAGGTCTGGTACAAACCAAAGGAGAAAGGACCACAGGCATTTTTCTCCACTGAAAAGAAGTGCAGTGACTTTAAAATTATCTACATCTCACTTTCTGTTAAAATGGACTTTGCTAATTGTGGGTAATATGAGCAACTTTTGTAGAAGTTGATATTGCAAAAACTAGGTGTGGTGGTCAGCTACATTTTGGTTTTAAAGGCAGATACATTCAGTGTGTGTCACCCTGCATGTAACCCCACGCTTGCTTTGAAAATAGACTGTTGCATTTTTACTACATGAAGTAGTAGTAAATTTACTAAATGAGACTCAAATTTACTACTTGACAGTAGAGCTGATCACAAAGCTTCAAATGAGTTAATGACAATTTTGTCTAAGGTCAAAGAGTAGTCAGGCAGAAAATAAACTCAGCACAGCATAAAGGATCTGCTTTCTTCATCTGGCAGGAGCTGCTGAAATAGCCTGCCCAGTAAGGGAGGTCCTTTGTTCCTCAAACATTTTGATTAAGATGAACACGTAGTCAGTCAACCATTGCTAAGCCCATGATTTGTACTGAGTGGTGTTTGTGGGAAAACACTTTAGATTCTCCCTTGCCCTTAAAACAAGCCTGTATAGAAAAATATCACTTAAAAAAATCTGCTACCAAGGAAAATGTACAATTCAGCTCTCCTGTAGAGGACACATCACTGTTCTGTACATGACTGCAGTGGTGGAGTCTCCATTCCCAGAGGGACTGAGAAGACAAATAGATGTGGTGCTGAGGGCCATGGTTTAGTGGTAATCTGGCAGTGTTGTGGTAACAGTTGCACTTGATGATCTTAAAGGTCACTTCCAACTAAAACAATTCCATGATTCTATGGCTTATTTGGGATTAAATTAGCCAAAAGCAGACATAATCAGGTAGGTATCTCCCTCTGAAGCCGTAATCTATTCTTTTTAAATCAGAGAACAGAAATCGGCACATTTGCAGCATGATTTGGTGGAAATCGCTGCAACAATACATGGAAGTGATATTTATTTGGAACAAAACTATCTCAGTGACACATTCTCACTCATACTGGTTGTCTCACAGGTCTTGAACACACTCATACACCCACATATCATACTTAACATAATCTTAATTCATATGATCTTAGTTCTCTTCCAAACCAAATGATTCTATGATTCTGTCCTTCCATGTTGCATATGTGGGTTTGATTACTTTAGAAACATCTAAGATGAATTTGGGAGAATGATCAGCCAGATGACTTTGTGAGTGAACTTCTTTTGTGGAATCTGCCATAGTTTTATACACTTTAAATTCCCTTGGTACTCTTCTCTGTTGCTCAGCACAGTTTTTTACAACTTACTGTGTAGTTTTCCTTCTTTTTTTCAACATCCAATTACTTAGTAATTTATCTGTCTGCTAACTACAACCTCTAGTACAGTGTGATTGTCCTGTTCTGACACAGACTGATTTGCATACTGTAGTGGGTTTGCAGTGACCTGCCCCCCCCACCTTTTAAAACCCCGGCTAAAACTCAGAAAAACACACTGGAAGTTAATAAACGAAGCTTTATATTTACAGCAATGCAAATATACAAGCAAATATTTACAAGATAACAGATATTTACAGAAATATACAGTAAAAAGGGAATACAGACACCACACCCCTCCTGGAGACCAAAATCCCCAAGAGAGGGAAACCAAAACCCCCTACCACCTTTCCCCCTTTCCCCCAGCTTTATCTCACCACTTGATGATGCTGCAGATAAGCTGAAGATCGGTCAGAAAGATTAGTGGCAGGAAGGAATGAATGGTTTTAGTGATTTTACTCTGAATTAGTTCAAAGGCAGAGAGACAAAGGAAAGAAGCTGCCGGAGCCAGCAAGGACCCAAGAGCAGACTGGCCCTCTGCAAGCAAACTGGCTTATCTGGATGTTTTGAGAACTTTCCCAAAACAACCTTCTTTTCTCTGTCTCAGTGAAACTCGGTGAAGTGACACGGTATGTTTAACTCTCTCTCAGGCAATAGTCTAATTTCTCACTCAAATTCTCCAATTAGCTCAAACCAACACAGCATACACTAGTTATCTTTTCCTATTTATATGCAAGTATGTATTTAAATATGTGTGTGTGTGTGTATGTATTGTTTTATACTGACAAATGGATACATAAATCGAGAAATCAGAAATGTCAACATCATAGAAATGTCCAAGCTTAAGACCTACAGCAGACCTTAATGAAGGGATTTCTGTCCAGAATAAAGATTAAATTAATGGTTATTTAACATAACTTCTGCATAAAGTGCAATGCAATCACTTCAACAATACAACACAGCACCAGTCCTAACCTCTATATTAACATAACAAAGCATCAGTAAATAGCTTTTCTATAACTAGTACAAAATAAGGTATTTAGATTCACCAAAATGATAGAAATGTTTAAACAAATATATTCCTGCTCAACTCCTCTGTCTGCATTTTAAGTGTTGTAAGGTGCTCCATCATCTTTAGATGTTTGTGCTTACAATAGTATTTTATTCCATTGCATAAATTCTCATGTTCCTCATCTCAACATTTTACCCACCACAAAAAAAAAAACACCAAAAAACCAAAACACTACCTGAAGGGAGATTGTAGTGAGGAGGGAATTGGTTTCTTCTCCCAGGTATGAAGTGATAGAAATAGAAGAAATGTTTTCAAGATGTGCCAGGAGAGGTTTAGCTTGGATATTAGAAACATTTTCTTTACTGAAAGTGGTCAGGCATTGGAACAGGCTGCCCAAGAAGGTGATAGCCTTCAGGACATGGTTTAATGGACATGGTAGTGTTGGGTTGATGGTTGGACTCAATTATCACAAAGGCCTTTTTCAAGCTTAATGATTCTAGGATTCTACACCTTTCCTCCCCACAAAATATAAGAAAATAATGAGGAACATATGAGGGGAATATATGCTAAGTTAGGTAGTCATGACCAATTTTCAGGCTGGACATGCCTGTGGGGTGGTTCAGTGCAGTTCACAACCAGCTCTTGCTTTCATCCCAGGGAAGGGAGCAGTAGGTGATTGTGTACATGCTTCCCTGCTCTCTGTTCTCTGTCTTCTTCTACCTCATGAGAATACACATCTTCCTTTTGAATGGATATGTGCATCAGGAGATAGGTGTAACTCTTTGCTGGCTACTATAGAGAGGTAAGACACAACATTGCAACCCTTGTGTGTCTCCATCTGACGTGAGGCAGCTTCTCTCAGTGAAAAGCTTAGTCTGTTGTTATGACGGAGCCCTGGAAAGTAGATGTTCTTAATTCATCCTTATACTCTTGATCTTAGGTGCCACAGGAAGTCTCCAAGTTCATAGTGGGTATCATAACTGGTAGACACATTACTGCCTCTACTTCCTCTTCTCAGAGTAGATGTCACCCCTTGTCAGTAATCCCTCCTTGCTTCACCAAGTAAATTCACTAAAGACTTTGTGGTGGTCAGATATTACAGAGACTCTGTGAACCATACAGAGAACCAACACCCATTATACTTGCGTATGATACAGGAAGAGTTTAAGTCATGTTCACTTTATTTCCGTTTGTTTTTTCTCCCTACCACTGTAAATCATGGTAGATCTTCTGATGTCAGCACTGCTTGATTTGATGAAAGCTACTTGAAATACCTGTGCTGCAATAGAGGATGTGGCAGATGAACTTATAATTAATCATCAGTAAAAAAGGTATTACATCTCAGAGGCAGAAGAGGTTTGGTAGGAACTGTCAGAGCTTTGGAAAAAATCCTGGCTTGGGCTTTGTTTTGTTTTGTTTTTTTCAATTATTAGCAGGGGTTTTTTTCTGTCTCATTTTAAGTTATTATCATGTATTGGGTTTCACTGAGCTGGAGTTAATTCTCCCTAGAGCATCCTTCTTGTGCTGTATTTTGCAGTGCTGTGGGTGGGTGTTGATAACACAACAGTGTTTTGGCTTTTGCTGAAGCAAGCACCAAGGCGTGTTTTTCCAACATTTCCCTGCCCAAGAATATGCTGAGGGATGGGCAAGACCTTGGGAGGGGACATAGCTGGGCCAGCTGACCCAAACTGACCAAAGGCATATTCCATGCCATATGATGTCAACTCGGATATATAACCTAAGTGAAGGGAGGAAGTGTGGGTATATTTGTCCATGGCACCTGTCCTCCAGAGCAGCTACTATGCATGTTAGAGACCTGCTGATGAGAAGCAGAGAGTATCTCCATTTGCTTTTGCTTCCAAGTGTGGCCTTTGCTGTTGCTTTGCATTATTAAAATTCCTTCTGCCTTACTATGGGCCTTTTGTTGTAGTTTCCCTTCTCCCCTGTCCATCTAAGAAGTGGAGTGATAGAGCTGCTTTAGTGGGGATTTGGCCCCCAGCCAAACCACCACATATCGTTAAATAATAGATGTGCTTCAACTTATTTTTACTACAGGTAACAGTTCTGCTGGGCCACTGCATCATCTGTAGGAACATGCAGAGTCAAAATGCAGATTAAAGTACAAAGATTGAATATTGATAGTGGAAGCAAAGTAACAAAGATATTTTACGTATGGAACACCTCTTGGTTACAGAAACTTGACTGGCTTACTTTGTTGTCACAATTATCACTAGAAAAATCAACTTAAAAAAATTACTGAGTGGCAAATAAATCTGGCAAAGAGAAGCCAACAAAAGTAATCTCCTACAGCAGACTTCCTGAAGTGCCTTTCTTTACTGTGGGGGTCTGATACCTCTTGGACTTAAAGCAGAAATGAGGACCCTTGTCATTTAATACCAGTGACCCAGATTTGTCTCCTGAAAATGTCACTGTCTATGCTTCTATAAAGAGTTATTCATCCCATTTATCTTAAAACATCAATTCTACATGGGTCAGTTTGCTTTCTGGAAGATAAGGATTTATTGGAAAAAATATGAGTGTGTTTGGTGGAGAAATGTGTGTTTGAATTGAGGATCTGGACTCCCTTTATACCCACCAGGAGGAATTGCTTACATGCCTTGTCTCATCTCCTAGATGCGTGCCGCGGGTCTGATGACAGGTCTTTCTGGACATGTCTATTGTCTTCTTTGTCTATGAAGTACAGATGATAGCAATAACATCACAAATAAGGGAAAACGGATCCTGTGCCTATGACTTCTCCCTTTATGAGAAAAAAAGAGGAGATCTGGACACCTGATAGACACCTGATGGACATCTGCCTTTGAGATTAGCTTAGGTGAGCTGCCTGCAATGAGATCACCAATTTTGCTTTGCTCAGTTTGTTATTAGCTGTCTGCAGATGGATTGAAAGAAAGAAAAAGAAATAAATGCAAACTCCATGAGTATATATTAAACCAGTTACTGTTTTTGATGCCAAGTTTTGGCCTAAGTTCAGCTTGGCCACACTGACTGTGCTGACTGTTGAAGCTAATTTGTCTTGGAAGAGCTGCTTGTGTTGCTTTGATTAATGCTGGTTGCTTTCCTCCCTTGTATCCTCTGTGGAAGTCAAGCTAATTTGGATTCACTGGCATTGCAAAGGCAAGCACCAGTTCAGTGACTCACTTGTGTAGTCTAAGAACAACAAGGTGTTTTATTTTTTTTTTCTTGTAAAGAAGCAATTCCTGGGCCTGGCTTTCAGGGATATGATGAGGGCAACTTTTAAGGCTGAAGGGTTGAGAAAACAAAAGCCTCGTAAATCTGTGACATTTGCAGAGAGATCTTATTGCCTGGGGACCACCACTGGCTGCAACTTTTGCACAAATAACTCATTTTTAAAAACAAAATAAAATTTGAGTTTCAAAAATCACCTTCTCTGAATCTTTCAAATTTCCTTCCATGTGAACCTCTTAAAGCACTTGCTGCTTGTAATGACTGTGATAATGAAAATTGTATTCTCTTCCCTATGGGTATGTCCTAAGGTCTTGACTTCTGCTGTCACTAAATAATTTTAAAGTTAATAGTTTTTAAACCACAGTTTACAGTCAGTTAGTACCACAATACCGTGACATTGCATCCTGACACCTCCTGCAGCAGCCACCCAGCATGCAGTGGACCAACATGGCTGGAATATTTTCATGGAAACACAGCTTTGTAGCTACTTAATCTTCTAGGACAAGAAAAGGCTAGATACTCATAAAGTAGATTTGTGACTGAGAGGTAATGACAATCTGCTGCTAACTATAAGATGCAGTGTATACAATCAACCTCGAGTTGCTGTGTCTTAGCTGTGTCTGCCTCCAGTGTGAGCATGTCTGAGTTTGCCTCTCTTTCAAGTAATTAGCACTTGGAACTTTTATTTGGGGGATTATAAAGCTATTCTTTCTTCTGGCGGTTTCTGCCTGTGAAAGGGATGGAAGCTGAATTAAATCTGCAATAGGAACTCTGAGCACTGTAAGGACTCCAAGCAAAAGCCATTACTGAAGTGACTGTAATTACATGACTGAGCCTTAATCCTCTTCAGCAGCATAAGGAAATTTTGCCACCATCCAGAGTCCTCATGATTCTGTGCCATGTTCTTCAGTTAGTAAAAGAAGTCCTCCTCAGATTGCCTGAACCTCTCAAAAAAACAACCAATTTGCAGTCTCTTTCTACTTTCTGTTTCTCAGTCTGCAGCAGCACACTCACACGAGCTCAGTTCAGAAACCTCTGCCTGGACTTCCCACTCAGAACTCATTTCTTCAACTTCAAAGCAATTTCTTCACCATAGCACTTGTTTTCCTTACACCCCCTCCCCCTCCTATTAAGCCAGATCTTTTCATTTTCACTCTGAATCCCAATCTCTCAGTCCTCTGTTGCTGCATGGCTGCCAGCAAGACTGCTGTCTTAAACCATCCATTCCCTAATAATGATCCCCCTAATTTATTTGCCCATTTACTCAGGACCTACCTCAAAGGGATGTTTGCCTGTATTGCCTGCTAGATGTGTCCACACCTGCTTTGTATTTGTACAGAGCCTTGAAGCAACACCTCCATGTATGCCTGCCCCTACTTGGAGGCTTCTTTTGTTTTGGAAATGTGCTGTGGCCAGCAAGCAAGGCTTTAATTTTTTTTTTTTCCCTTTATTTTCCCTCAATAAATAGGTGGCAGCAGGTGGACTAACTCTTCTTTTTTTCCTTACTCCACTGTCTCCCTGTGAAAGACAGACTGCCTTTTCAGAATTAAGAGTATTTTACTTTGAAGCAACTTCTGTTTGTGCATGTGTTTTTACTGTATTTTAATGCAACCAATTTACGAAACAGCTGCTTACCATAGGAAATGGTGTTCAAGTCAGCAGCAGTCCAAGTGATGAATGTGCTGCATGAATGCGGCATCTTAACCTCAGTGAGGGCTGAGCCATAACATTTATTTAAGCCTATCTTTGTTTCCTGTAAATAAGGGGTCCATGTGATCAAATATTTATTAGGAAATAGTTTCTTTAGATTTTTTATATGTCATGCAGTTGGATGCTTTTGCATGGGAATGTAAAATCTTTCAGGCTATTTGTAATCACAACTGAACGTCTCTGACTATGAACTATGAGAAAAAGCTGACTCAGCCAGGTGGTAGCTTAATCTTTCTTTTATTATAAACCATATCCAAAAGGAGTTTGAAAGAAAAAATGAAAATTATCTATTGAGAACTCACTTTAAATACAAATCAGTCAAGGAGGAGATGAAAAGGACAAGAGTGGAGGAGAAGGGAATGACATGATGGAATGATTGGAAGCAAATTTAGTGGTGAGGTGATCAGCTATTGAATCTGCTTTGGCTGGTGAGAAGATGATTGAACTCTTTTATTTACTAATTGTTCACCTTGGTGGTGTGCAGTAGTGGGATGGTTTCAAGTCAAGATTTAGGGGTATTGGTTATGTTATGCATGGTTGTCTGGATTCAGTATCTCAAAGGCAATAATTCTATATGTGAAAGTTGCATGAGTCTGAACTATGAAAGTCCAGAGATGGCAGAAGGAAATCACTTTTTTTTTTTTTCCAAGGACTTTTTTTCTTTTTCTGTTTAATTTGTTTAACAAAATCTCTTTCCAGGATACAATTTAATTTCTTAGGGTCACAGATTAAAAAGCAAATTTTCCTCTCTGACTGAAGCATAAACTAGTGAGTTAAATTTCTCTTAATGGCCTCATTTAATAAAGGAGTGAATGGAAATCCTTGATTACTGAGTGGGAAACCACACTTAGAGCCACACTGATGCCCAGTGGAAGAACGTATATTCAATTGCATTGCCCAAAGGTCAAAGATTTGAGAAATTATATTAAACTTGCCTCTTAATGGGCTAGCAGTCCCAGGAAGTAAGGAATATCATCACTGAAGATGAATACCTACTCTGGATCTGAGGAAAACCAGGAGTAGAAACTAAGCATCCCACTTTGAATCTCAGCTGCATAGCCTGAAGTGGTATTACAGTGGGCTGTGAGCTTGTCACATCTCATCAAGTTGCAAAGTGGTCAGACTTGGTCAATGCTTATCCTGGCTACCTCTGCTGAAAATTTTCACAAGCAGGCAGCAGTGTTTTTTTTTATTCTCTTTCTGAGTGACTCGATTCTGGCATGGGGACACCTTCCAAAGAGTGCTACTATTCCTAAGGTAGCATTTCATCAAGTTTTGGTAATTATTGTCAGTGAAGATGCCATAGAGTTTATAAAAGCTACACTGAAACTGATAGTTTAATTCCAGTATGAGGATGTATGTTCTGATATTTGTGCCTTGAGATTTGACTTTATTCTTATAAGTATCAGTTTCTCAGCTCATCTTTTTCTTAGTGACAGTCTAAGTAGATCCTAATCTATCCTGATAGATACTATAGGACTGGTTGATGAGAAGATGGGCATAGCAATATGCCCTCATAGCCCAGAAGCCAACTGTATCCTGGAGTGAATCAAAAGGAGTGTGCTCAGGATGCTAAGAAAAATTATTATGTTACTCTACTCTTCACCATGAAAGTGATGAGGCCCTGGGGGGTGGTTGGGGCTGCTTCCCTGGAGGTGTTTAAGGCCAGGCTGGATGAGGCTCTGTCCAGCCTGATCTAGAGTAGTGTGTCCCTGCCCATGGCAGGGCGGTTGGAACTAGATGATGCTTGTGGTTCCTTCCAACGCTGACTGATTATTTGATTCTATGATTCTACTCCTGGCAAGACCTCACTTGAAGCTCTGTGTCCAGCTGTAGACTCTTCTGGACAAGAAGGACATGAAACTGTTGGAGAGGGTGAAGAGGAGGCCACAAAAATGGCGGGAAAGCTGGAACACCTCTCCTACTAAGAAAAGCTGAGGGGGTTGAGTTGTCAGCCAGGAGAAGAGAAGGCCTTATTGTGTTCTTTCAGTACTTAAAAGGGCCTGAAAGAAAGATGGGGACAACCCTTTTTGGCAGAGCCTGTTGCAACAGGACAAGGGTGATAGTTTTAAACTAAAAGAGAGAAGATTCAGACTAGAGCTATGAAGAAGAAATTTTTCATTATGAGAGTGGTAGAGCACTGGCAGTTTTCCTCCAGTTTCTCTTCCCATGAGAAGCTCATGGAAAAACCTGTTTGTTGGGGAGATCAGTAGGTGGTACTGTGAAGATGCAGACTGAGAAGTGGTTTGAGTGGACAGGAAGAGGCTACTAAAGAGTCTGAAGTCCTGATGGCAGTGGTGGAAGATAGTGGTTGTAGTAGGGATGTGGACACTTAGAATGGTGCCTCAACTACAGTTTTGGAACTTGGCTCATGTGAAGACCCAGAACAGTTCCAATAATCCCTTCTACACAATAACATTCAAGTGAAAGCTGTAAAGAAGGTGAGATGGTGGTTCTTTCTTGGTAAAGTTATCCCTAAAGGAGTTAGACAGCTGTCCGATGCAATATTAGACTAATAGTGACAGTCCACAGTCCAGCTTCTATGTACATTAATATCAGTTCCTGTTGTATTACAGAATGTCCTACAAAGGAAAGAAAAAGAGGCTCATACACAGGCAGGAAGTTTTTAAGCTCCAGGATTTCATCCCCAAAGCCTGTCAAATGAAGCAGGCCTCCAAGAGGGAGCTCTCTAGTGCATGATATAAAACATTAAAAGACGTTTGTATCCACAAAAAACCCAAGGAGAAACAAAGCTCCCAAATGCTGTTCCTAAGTACAGTAGCAAAGAAAACACTGCTTCTTGAGTGCTCTACTGCCAGGGACTTGTTATGTTGATAAAATGTAGGGGGTTCATATCCTAATACTGCGATCTCCCTCCACGGGCAAGGAGAAGAAAGCACCTTGTAGCACACAAATTCATTTGAAGACAACTGTGATGTCTATACCAGCTGAGATGGATATGTCAGGAGCAAGAGGTGACACAAACTAATTTTGTCTTCCCCTTCTCTTCCTCTCACAAACTTGATCATTGAGAGAAGGTCGTGCCAAGCTACCCAGTGACCAAAGTGTGATGCCTCCAAGTTTGAGGAGGAAGTGCTAGACATCCATGTCCAAACTGAGCACTTTTATATTTTCCTGGTCCCAACATCAGAACTCTTCATGGTCCTAAAGATCAGCCTGAAGGAGTCAGTGGAACAGAAAAAGCCAGCAAATAATGTGGTGTCTTTTGAATAGACATTGAGAGATTGGTGAGTTCCTGACCCTGGAGGGTTCAGTGGGACAGAAAAGGGGAGTGGATAATGTGATGTCACTGCACAGACACTGACTGGCTAGTGAATTCCTGACAGTTTTGGTGCAAGTCTGCACTACTGCTCTCCAGATGTCTTCGTGGATAGGCACTGGCAAGACTAGGAAGCAGACTGGCATCAAGGGCTTCTTTAGAATGATTTTAGAAGACTAGGAAACATCTTCATAAACCACAACTTCATTATTTTATTTTTTTAAGATGACTTTTGAGAGAAAAAGCTACAGTTTATACAGTAGGTCGAAACTTTGTGCTGTTTTTTATTTCATAATAAATACTGCAGTAGCTCCATTTTTGTGAGTCCATCTTGGGTATATTCTCTAGCTCTTGCTTTTTCTTTTTGCCTAGAGAGTGACAATATATCATGCTTTCTTTATAGGCAACAGTGCTGTCCATTTATGGGAAACAGCTCTTGCATCAGTTCTTTTTACTGTAGAAGACATTTTTCTTACATGGATCTGAAACATATAAAAAAGTAAAATAAACTCTTTTCACATTTATCTTCACTCTTTAGAGTCTGTCCCAGTGGATATTAGTCTTTCCCTGAAACATTTATTTTTATTTTTTCAAAGAGTTTAAAGAAAAGGAGATAATCTGTAACTTCAGGCTTTCACTGATGTCAAAGGCACACTTCTCATTGCCATTAATGGAAGTAGAATAGAGCTCTACCTACTGTGCAGGTCATATTTGCTGATTTAATGGTACTGGGGAGAATTCATGAATGTGCAGGTAATTTTTTTTTTTTTTTCTAAACAGAAAAAAAATCTGCTTACAGCTTCCAAGCTTCCCCTGGCTGTCTACCCACTTGTGTCTTTAAAAATAAAAGATATGAAGGCCCTGAGCAACCTGTTCTAGTGGGAGGTGTCCCTGACTATGATGGGGGGTTGGAACTAGATGAGCTTTGAGGTGCCTTCTGACCTAAATAATTATGTAATTATGTTCTATGATGTTATTGAATATTTCAGAGAATAGGGATTTAATAAGAGGTGATTTCAGCTAACATCAATATAATAAAAAAGTGCCATGATCACTTTTGTCTTTATGTTCCATTTCCTTTGACCCAAAAGGAATATTAATACCATGTATATGTAGAACTGGATATACCTTAATGTCTTCCTTCCTCCTCATTATTGTGAAAGCTTACAATACATACATCCCCAAGACTCAGAAAACACAGAGTAAATTGTGCCTCCTGACTTTATTTTTATGTCCCATGTTTCCAAAGCATTCTGTCTCCTTGATGTTATGTAGGCTGAACCATTGTCTGGAGGTGCCCGTTTCCCTCAGTTACTTTTGGAGGGAGCGTAGGCTTTGTATTCTGAGCTCCTGAATCAGACATTTCAAGTTCAGTAGAACAAGTCTGAACAGAAATACTTTAGAGAAAGGTGTAAGAAACCTTCAAGTAGAAAAAAGTGTAGTAACATGAACTTACTTTCAACATGAAGTTTCTTTCATTTCAGTTTCAAGGACTCAACTTTTGTATTTCTTCCAGCTCTTCTTCAGTAATACTGATGGACTTGGAACCATGCAGCTATAGGCAGAAATTAAAACCTCAATTCTTGTTCCAGATCAACTCAGCAATATCATACCAAATGGTACAATATATAACAAGTTTTGGTGGTTTTTTTCTCTCTTAATACATAACTTTATGCTTCAGTACACCCTTTCATTTTGTATTAAACCTTTTTTTTTTTTTTCCTACTTTATTGTTTTATCTAACAATCTAATCTGAGGGGTTGAAAGCCTTCTACTACAGGGCCATATTTCTCTTTCTCCATACTAGATGTAAATAGATCTAAAAGTAGTGAAGAAACCATAGAAATTAATTTATCATGACTCTTACCCATGTTATATTTGTATAAAATAAAGAGTCAAGACTGAAAATCAGAACGGTCTATTGCTGGTTGGCAAACAGATGCATGTCAGCTGTGAGCTGAATCATCAGACATGCATTCAGGTTTTATCAATGCAATAAAATCTGAGAACTGTGTCCCTGCCTATTGCAGGGGGTTGGAACTAGATGATCTTTGAGGTCCTAAACTATTCTATGATTCTACAAGTCTTTGCCACAAGCAAAGAGTAAGATAGAATTCATTATAGTTTAGTTGATGCATGGGATGAGAGTTATCCCAAAGGACTTTGGGTGTATCCATTAGAAATGCATCACTGAGTGTACTATCTGGGCACCCTACACATTCACTAGAGATCTTGGAAGTATTGTGATTCATGTATATGTCTACCCAAAATGGGATCAGTGGTACCACAGACTTTCATTGACTGTAGGTCTCAAACATGATCTGTGCTTTATCACTCAAGTCCATGTGGATGTTGGATATCACAGAGTATTTCATATCCAGATACTTGTGTTTTGGTAGCTGAATTATGAGCCACGCTTTGCTGTACAGATCCTATTGCAGGGCAGTTTGTTATGTCACATTATTGAGCTCCAGTGATAGGTGGCACCTGGGTTGAAACCATAAGATTAGATTCTTCAAAAGTAATTCTTCAATGTGGTTTTAGTGTGAGTCTTCATCACATTAAAGGAGGACAATTTTATCTGCTGTCTGGTCTTGGTCACTTATTTTGAGACATGGGCCAGTTACTGAGAGTTCACAGGAAAGCAGCAGGAGTGATCTTGCAAGCCTGACTGTAAAGGAGAGATTACAAAACCAGTTTCTTAAGTTAAAAAAGAGCAGATGGAAGTGGAGGTAACAGTCTCTTGGTACATAAAAGTCTACTGCAAAGAGGAAAAGAATAATCACTGTTTTTTTTATTACAGATGAGAAGAACAAGGAGTAATGGACTTAAACTGCAGCAGGAAAGAGTCAGGGTAGATATTAAGAAAAGCTGTCTAATGATAAGGAGATTGAAACTCTTTCTGGGGAGATTTTAGAGTCTCCAGCACTGGATATCTGTAGCAGTATCTAGTGAAAAATACTTCAGGAATGATGTCTGTATAATTGCTTTTACTGTTGCCTGTCAGATCACACTGCAAGGTGCAATGTAAACAGGACATGTTCATATTGTATCACAAACCATCATTATCTGATCAGAAATTGTTGCAGCCATGTTCTTTGATTTTCATTCCCATCCTCTCCTCCTCCTCCTGTTCTTGCCCTCAAAAAAACCCAACACAACAGCAACACCATCACCACCAACAACAAAAAATGGTTTTTTTATGCACCTTCTTTAGGGACCAAAATCACTGATTTAATTTGACATTTGTGATGAGACTCAGCATTTTCTGTCAGCTTTGGTTAGAGTGGCTGTTGGATGCATATCCCATAAGGCATGTTGCTTTATCCAAATATTTTCCACCTGGCTTTCAGGTCTTCTGGACTTGGATTGCAGTTGCTATTTGTTCTCTGAGCTATTCCCGCAAAACAGGAGTCAGTAGAATTGCAGTGTTTGTCCTTGGTAGTCCTTTAGATGAGATAGTTGAGCCATGCAGGCATTGAAGGTTAGGTATGTGAGAGTTGGGTTGTCATTGCTCTCTCCTTCAAGAGTAACAGATAATCATCGTATTTCACTTTAATAAGGTGCTGGATTGTGCTTGGTTAGTACTAGGGCTGAAAGTAAGGAGGATTTATAGGAAGAGGAAAAATTAATGTGCTGGTAGAATTGAGAAGGGAATGCATCTATACTACTCAATAAAAGAAGGCCAGGGCTGCCTTCTGGATCTAAGGTCTGGTCATGTTTCCATGGTTAAATTATGGAATAATAAAATCATATAATAGTTTGAGTTGGAAGGGACCTTTAAAGGTCATCTAGTCCAACCTACCTGTCATGGGTAGGGACACCTCCCATGAGGAAAGGTTACAGTGTCCAAACTGTCCATTAGGAATGTGCTACCAGTGACCTGGATCATTCTTTGGGAGAATAGAACAATACTGCATGGGTGACGGAGATCCAGAATTTGAGCCTATGCCTCATCCCTCTTTGACTTATGTGTATAGAGGTACCTGCTTTGTGACAAAGTTTGTGCAGGTGGCTGAGTGTACTATCTGCCTATTTTCTCCTTGCCCAAGGGGTTTGGATGAGCATGATTTAGGCCAGCTCTGATATACACTACTCTGTATCCTTGGATTACACTGCTGTGAGAGTGTTCTGAGATGCCTCTCTGGCAGAAGTGCTGCTTTGCTTGGAAGATACCAATGAAGCTCTTGGTCTTGGTCCTTTCCTGTGTTATGCTGCATCTCTACTCTGTCTGGACATGTTCTGTGCTGAACCTGACCCTACTCTCTGGCTTGGTGTTGTACCTGAATTATTTCTACAAGTGTATCCAGAGGTCACTGACTCTTTGGCTAACCCAGATTGCTGTCACTAGACCTACTTTTCTTTTGCTGAAGTGCTGTGGGATGCAGCCTATGTTGCTGATGGTGCTGCCCCAGCTCACCTTGTTGTCATTTTGTCTCCTGGCTTGCCCTTCCCAGGAGACCAGGTTTTGCTCACAGCTACCTGACATCTTAAGGATCTCTAATGAAATAAAACTTGTCCTAGGGGTGCATAAACTTCATCAGCATTTAGAATGATTTAAAAAGATGAGCCCAATGTTCACAGGGATGCAGTTATATCAGTGCAGCTCATCAGCACTGGCAGTTGTACTGTGACTCACAAGATACCTAAATTTTATTCTTGTTGGGCTAGTCAGAGGTGAACTTTATGTGTTCCTTGGGGGTCTTGTTTGATTCAGTGCAGTTTTACTTTTCTCGTTTCCTTTTTGGGATGTATTTATAAATAGAATGTGCATTTTTTTTGCCCATAGATTTTTAAATAGTTTCAGTGTGATCAGTGAGGATATTGCCGTTTCACTTCTGATGTTACTTTTTCAAGGCTCTAAAGGAATTATTAAGTTGATAAGATGGTGGTGGTTTTTTTCAGTGCTAAAAGAGAAAGTAGAGTCTGCTTGAAGAGGTGACTGAAGCCCTGTTTGCACCCTAAGACTGTGGTAAAGACTAATTCCCAATAACACATGGAGACAAATCTTTTCCACCATGATCATAAAGGCAATGACCATTAATTGGCTCTAAGCCCCTTTAAATGGCAACTGGAGTTCACAGTTCTTAGGAAAACATATGCTGGAGGACAGAGGAGGGGAGGAATGACATATTTCTGTACCTACCTGGGAATCCGTTTTGGAGAGAAAAAGAATGTTGAATATAGGTACTGACTGCACAAAGCCAAATTGTGTTGGCAGGGAGAACATTAAATTCTGAGTATTGCACATAGAGAAGGTTTAAACATAGCAAAGGATCAACAGCATGCAATAAAGTCAGACCGAAAGTCCAAGGATTTGAAAATGAGACCAGCATGCCCAAGACCAGGCAGCTGATTGATCAGTGCAGTGAGAAACAAGACCACGGAGCAATACAAAGCAGTAGAGGAAGGTGAGAGGCAAAGTCTAGCACTTCAAAGCCTACTTTTAAAAAAATTATTATTATTTAAATTTTCTTTTGTTACTTGGAGCACTTTCTGGCACACAACAGAAGAGCCACAAAGTCAGGTTCTGCTCTTGGCCTTGTTAGAAATCATCTTGGAATTGGATCAGAACCATCTGCTCCAAAAAGAGCAGAATATAGCCCACAGTCTGACGATGCTGCTTTAGGACCAGGTGAGGGATGTGTTCTACTTTCTTAACACCCAAACTGTTGTCTTGCTAAACAAAGATGTAGTGAAACACCAGCAGTACCTGCTGGCTATGGCATGCTGTGTTGCACAGCAGCCTGCTGCATTGATAACTGTTGCCGCATACACCAAGCAGCTACCAGGAATTTGATTGCTTCTACAACATGTATCCTGAGTCTTCTTCAGCAGTATTGCTTTTCAGTGACATGCAGCATGGGGATCGTTTTGTTACTTTACTCTGGTCTCCTTTGCATTTAAGGATCCAGAGCTAATTAGGACTGACAATGGAAAGAGGTTGTTGAAGGACTGTTCTCAAACAGATCACAAAGTTCTGGTGTACATTCTTTGATAGTTGGCCACCATATAGCTGTCCACAGATGGCTCTTCAGTGAGAAACAGGCATTAACTTCTGCGGCAAAACCTAGCCTCTTAAGTGGGTTTTTTTTTGGTCTGCCTTCTAAGTACATTTCCAGTGTCTGAAGACCTGATAATGAGTTAGCAGCATTTCCTCATAAGAATTCCAGAAGGCAAAAGCCGGATCATTTCAGACCTATCTGCTCAAGAGCAGTGGAAGAAAGACTCACAAGAAGGTGGAAAGGAAGACACATCTTTGATTCTATCCTCTCTGATCATCCACCTTCCCGCCTACTGTTTTAATGATGTAGCAAATCTTTTCCCTTGGGCTCCTCATTTCACATTATATGGACATTGTAGATAAGAATTTTCAAATACATGCTGCAGTCATGTCAATTCCTCTCTTACTTCTACATAGGAGAGGAAGAGCAAATAAACACTTGAAGTATCAGTTCTCACTTAGTCTGGATTCATCCCACTGAGAGTCAAGATAGTCACAGATTCCTTGACATCAGCTGCCTCTTACATGGTTTAACCTACCAGTAGTAAGGTGAAATGTGGTGTGGGGATCGAGTAGCATCAGAAAACAACCCCATTACCACCTGAAAAATCTGAGTAGCTGACAGACAACAGTAGGCAGTGACAGGACTAAGCAAAGCTGGAGGTAAGGAGATTCAGATGTGAGGAGGAAGTTCTTCAGCATGAGAGTGGTGAAAGCCTGGCATGGATTGCCCAGGGTGGGTGGTTGGGGCCACATCCCTGGAAGTGTTTAAGGCCAGGCTGGATGAGGCTCTGGCCAGCCTGATCTCTAGGGTAGGGTGTCCCTGGGCATGGCATGGAACTGGATGATACTTGTGGTCCCTTCCAACCCTGACTGATTCTATGATTCTATGAAGTGCTTCACCACAAGGACCCATATCAGCATCTTAACCTCTCTGACACAGAGCTCACTATGGGTTCATTAAGTCTGCCAACACAGTAAGTACATTTACTTGCACTTAAGTTACATCCTGCTGCAGTTGAGCTCAGCCTGGTTTGGCACACTGGGCCACCTTAGACACTTCAGTTCTGAGAAGGCTAAAGACAGTAAGTAGTCACATATCATAAATATGCAGGTATGCTCTGTTTGTTCTCCAGCTAGCTCAGGAGTACTGTGTTTGCAAAGCCCATCATCCATCCCATCAACATCTGCGAAAGCTTGAGGTCACCTCGAGCTGGGAATGATTTGGCAATGCCCAAGTACATTAGTTGACGTCATTCTCTCTTCATTTTAGCTAGTTTGATTTGATGTTCTCCATGTTTCACAGAAAAAGATGAGGATTTTATATACTCCCTGTGAAAATTATTTTTCATTCCTCTCCGGAAGCTCAATCAATTACTTGAATGGCTTTTTGAGAGTATTTTTTTTTAATCATTAAATATTCCCTGCCATGATGTTAGTCTGTTGATTTGACTTTACTAACTAATAAAACAAATGTCTCTTTTTTCACTGACCTTTTTTTGCTTTTTTTGTTTGTTTGAGATGTTGTTTCTTTTTTTCTCTCTCTGTATTTATAGGCAATTAAACTGTCTCCCTAGGCCATATTTTCTTTCGGTGCTTTTCTGAACCTTCCATCTTCAGTGGATCTTGTTGATGAAACTTTTTTATAACTGCAGGTGGTCCCCTCCAAACTCTACATACAAAGCCAATATGTGACCCTTTAATGCTAAAATAGAAAGCAGAAGAAAGAATCTAGTCCATCGTGCCAGTTTTGTATGAAGGCACCAGATGCGGAAAGAAAAGCATTGTGATGTGGGACACTGTCCCACCACATACACCATGTGAAACTGGATAAGTTATTGATACACTGACATGCGCAGATCAAAGCAGAATGGTAGGTAAACTTCCCTAAGCCTGGAATTGCTACATGACACTAGTGGTGAATTATTGTAGAATCAGAGAATGCACTGGCTTGGAAAGAACCTTTAAAGGTCATCTAGCCCAACTCCACTGCAGTAAAACAGAAGCATACCAATGTGAATCAAGTTGCAGTTATGTCCTATTTCTTTCATTGCCATTATGGTTCTAAGTCAAGTGCTGTTTTCTTAAAAGGTTTAGCCATCCCTATCATCTCCAGAGTAGAGAAGGGGAGGATGACTAACTCTAGTAACTCTTTCTTTATTTGAGCAGACTTCTCTTTCTGCTTAGCTGTCAACACATTTAGATTGCCTAAAATGAACAAATATATTCCTTTGTGAAATTACCTTTTCTGGATAAATGCATGAAAATCCAGTGAGATCCATGTGTACACATCCATGACTAGAGCACACCCTGTGGGAAGGATATCTTCCTGACCTCAGCTGGTGAGTATCTGGTACCCAGAAGCACTGAGTGTGAGGTAGCCCTTGTAATTCTTGTTCTGCTTGCATGGCAGCAGATGCTGCCCTTGATAAGAAGCTAACCATCCATTGAAGCTCACTTCTGTTTCTTTGCTTTCATTTTTTTTCTCCTCCATAGGATTTTCCATCAGAACACATCAGTGGTTCGTTTAAATTTGTTTAATTTCCAAGTCTGTGAACTCTGGGGCTGAATTTGTACACAGCCTTATTGCTCACTGTTTTCTTCCTTTCTTTATTTTGTTTTCTTCTCTTGCACTTAGGAAGAAGGAAGTTTCTTGATAGTGTTTTGTCACCTTTTTCTCACATTCATAATAACCATTTCTCATTCTTTCTTTAGTGAAGTTTTACAGATGTTTACCTCTGTAAAAAAAAAAAAAAAGAGGAGAGTTCAAGGATGGCAGTGAGATAGTCAAGATGATTCCCCTTTGAAATCCCATAATTAAATTGACAGGCCTAAGTTATGAAACTCATGAAAGAACCTAATTCCTGCTGGATTAAGTGGGACAGAAAGATTGCACTACCAGTGAAAAACTCAATGTCGTTTCCAGTCTGCTAAAGGCTGGTACCACAGGGAGAAATGCCTTTGAGTAAAGCAGCTTGAAACAAAGCCTAATTGAAACATGTTTCTTTAATTACATTAATCAGGCCTTTAATAGGATTAAAACAATTGCTCTTTTCTCTTTTATCCTGCAGCTCCTTTATTTGCTTGCAGAAATTCCATATTTATATCTGCTTATGCTTATTTACATTCATATCTAAAACCCAAAGTCTGGCTTTTTCCAGCTGAGCTCACCTTCCAGCAAACAATGGTCCAGAAAAGGCAGGCTTCAAAAAGATTTCTTGAAGAGGTGTTTGCAGTTGTGTTCAGACCTAGTGACCAAGAAACTACAGATGGCTTCTGTAGTTATATTAGAGCTGAAGTGAGGGTAGATTATGCACAGAATTGTAGAATGGTAGGGATTGGAAAGGACCTCCGGAGATCATCCAGTGCAACCCCCCTGATAAAGTAGGGTGACCTAGATAAAGTTGCACAGGATCACATCAAGGTGGGTTTTGGAAGTCTCCAAAGAAGTCTCCATAACCTCTCTGGGAAACCTGTTCCAGTGCTCCATCACCTTTAAGTTCTCCATCACCTCAAATGAAACTTCCTGTCTTCTAGTTTGTACCTGGTGCCCCTTGGCCATCAGTGAGAGAAGTTCAGCCCTATCCTCATGACCTCTACCCTTTACTCATTTATATGTATAGGGAAGATCTCCTCTCAGTCTTCTCTTTTCCAGGCTAAAGAGCCCTAGGTTCTGTCAGCCTCTTCTTGTAAAAGAGATGTTCCAGTCCTAATAACCCCCAGTTATCCTCCATTGGACTCTCTCCAGTAGTTCCTTATCTCCCTTGAATTGGGGAGCCCAGAACTGGACACAATACTCCAGATATGGCCTCATTAGTGCAGAGGGGGAGAAGAACATCTCTTGACCTGCTGATGTCACTCTTCTTCATGCATTCCAGAAGACCATCAGCACTCTTAGCCACAGAGGGACAGTACTGGCTCATGGTGAACTTGTCCACCAGCAGTCCTAGGTCCTTTTCCACAGATTTCATTGGTCTCAGGCTTCACAGTTTCAATCTGAAATAAATCCAACTAGCAAAGATACTTTGTTTGTTTACTTTGTTTTGCTCCTTTTTTACCTCTGTTAATAATGTGGGGATTTTTGGAGGAGAGAGTGACAGAAGGAAGAGAAGAAGTTTTAAGTTACTGTTTCATTTTAAGAAATTTAGCTCCAACTTCTCCACTGCAAAGTTGGAGAAAGCGCTGACATTACTATTTCAACTATATCTTCAGGCCAGGGAAAGCAGAACTTCACCTATTGTGATTTGCAACAACCACTCCCCCAAAAGTGCCTACACTTTTAATTTTCAGGTGCATCAGATTAAATTATGATGAACTGCATTTCATTAAAGGCTACAATGAGTCTTAACAACTCAGAACTCCCCTGAAGGCAGTGCTCTTGCAAATGTCATCCAGTTGATCAGATTTTTATAAATTTTTACTTTGGTGGCATTATGCACCATCCTGCTGTGCTTCTGAGAACTGTAAATTGAATGATTGATTTTTTTTTTTTTTCCTTTAAAAGCAATGTGCTGGTTTTCTGTCAAGTCTCTTGAAATCTATGTGCTTTTGTCCCTCTGGTCTCACATACAGTAGTTGGATGCTTCCATTATATGCTGACATTAATGCAAAATAAGGAAAATGACCTTGAATAAAAATTTAAACCACTATGGTCTTTCACAATAATTATAAGGATAGAGCGGAAAGGGAATGGTTGAGCTATTGCAAAATGTTTAACAGAAGAAGAGATCATTTCAAGTAAAATGCAAATGTATTGTATGCCATTTTCTACCTTCATATCTCACCAGCCTGAAAATTACATATGTAACACTTTGAATTCTGCATTCAGTTTTGAGCCCTTCACTACGAGAAGGACACTGAGGTGCTGGATCATGTCCAGAGAAGAGCAATGAAGCTGGTGAAGGGTCTAGAACACAGGTCTTATGAAGAGCAGCTGAGGGAACTAGGATTTTTTACAGAACTGTATCACAGGACTGTCAGGGCTGGAAGTGACCTCAAAGATCATCCAATTCCAAACCCCCTGGCATTGGCAGGGACACCTCACACTAGATCAGGTTGCTCAGAGCTCCATCCGGTGTGGCCTTAAAAACTTCCAGGGATGGGTCTTCCACCACCTCTCTGGGCAACCTATTCCAGTGTCTCTCCACCCTCCTGGTGAATAACTTTTTCCTAATATCCAATCTGAGTCTACCCACTTACAATATTGCTCCATTCCCCCCCAGTCCTATCTTAAGAAGTCCCTCACCACCTACAATAGCCCTCACCTTCTGGAGAAAATGAGGCTGAGAGGAGACCTAATTTTCTATAACTCCCTGAAAGGAGGTTAGAGCCAGGTAGGAGTTGTTCTCTTCTCTAAAGTAACAAGTGATAGGACAAGGGGAAACAGCCTGAAGTTGCACCAGGGGAGGTGTGGGTTGGACATTATGAGAAGTTTCTTCACAGAAAGGTTTGTCAAGCACTAGACCAGGATACTCTGGGAAGTGGTGACGTCACCATCCCTAGAGGGAATTTAAAAGATCTGTAGATGGGTGCTTAGGGACACAGTTTAGTGGAAGGCTTGATAATGTTAATGGTAGATGGTTGGACTCAATGATCATAAAGGTCTTTTCTAACTTAGGTGATTCTATGGTTAGGAAAAGTTTCTTCACTGGAAGTACTTCACTGGAACAGGCTTCCCAGGGCAATGGTAGAGTCACCATCCCCAGAGGAACTGAAAAGACATGTAGATGTGGTGCTGAGGGCCATAGTTTAGTAGTGTCATGGCAGTACTAGATTAACAGTTGGACTTGATGATATTAAAGGTCTCTTCCAAACAAAACAATTATGTGATTCTTTCATCTATTTCCCTATAGGATTAAACTAGCCAAAAGCAGACATAGTCAGGTAGGTGTCTCCATCCAAAGCAGTTGCCTGTTCTTCTTTATAAATCAAGGAACAGAAACAAGCACACTTGTGGCACAATTTGATGGAAATCAGTGCAACAAAACATGGAAGTGATATTTACTTGAAACAAAACTGATCTCTGGGACACATTCTCACTCATACTGTCTCAGATTTTACTCACCCACGTATCATAATTTGTATAATCATAATCACATAATCACCAAGATGTGTACATCAAATTACATGGCCAGGATGACTTGCGTAGGACAGGACAAATAGTCCTTGCTGTGTCTGATGTTCCTGTACAAGACAATATTCAGACATTTTTTTTGGTATAAAGGCACATTCACTGGTCTGTATCACTGTAACTGTTTTCCATTATGTCCTTGGTTATCAACATGTGGCATTACTGTAATCTTTCCTCTATTTTTTTCCTTGGTGCTTTCAATCACAGAGATTTCCATTCATACATCTTTCAAACCACTCAGTATTTCTGCTACAAAGCTCTGCAAATTCACCTTATCCTACAGCAGATATCTAAAATTTATTAGATGAATGACTGTCTTGGAAAGTCTGTTTCCTCTTCCTGGCTATAAAGAGAGCTGAGGATGTCCAGATTGGCTACATGTATCTCACTCTGAACCTATGCTTAACCAGCTGTCAAGCTTTGCTTCACAACCACTTGAGATAGCAGAGCTGATGAATACTGAATTTTGCTGAAGACCCCTGAGATCTTGTAATTAGCAGTCTCAATTGCCAAACTCCCACCAAGCAAATTAGGATACAGACAAAAAAGACAGTGTCCTCTGACTGCTTAAAATTCTTCACACAGGATTTTAAACTTTGGCACTGAAATGTTTATGTAACATGTTCTAAGTGAAAAAAAAGTAAAACCTGAGCAAAGCCTTTGACACTGTCCCATACCACATCCTCGTCTCCAAGCTGGTGAAACATGGGTTTGATGGGTGGACCACCAGATGGATAAAGAACTGGCTTGATGACCACATCCAAAGTGTGGCTGTCAATGGTTCCATGTCTAAGTGGAGGCCAGTGACAAGCAGAGTCCCTCAGGGATCAGTCCTGGGACCAGTCTTGTTCAACATCTTTGTGGATGACATGGATAAAGGCATTGAGTGCACCCTCAGCAAGTTTGCTGATGACACCAAGCTGTGTGGTATAGCAGACATGCTGGAGGGTAGGGATGGCATCTAGAGGGACCTGGACAGGCTGGAGAGGTGGGCACAAGCCAACTTCATGAGATTCAACAAGACCAAATGTAAGGTCCTGCATCTGGGTTGAGGCAATCCCAAGCACAAATGCAGGCTGGGCAGTGACTGTCTGGAGAGCAGCCCTGAGGAGAGGGATTTTGGGGTTCTGGTGGATGAGAAGCTCAACATGAGCCAGCAGTGTGCACTTGCAGCCCTGAAAGGCGACCAGATCCTGGGCTGTGTCAGGAGAAGTGTGGCCAGCAGGTCAAGGGAGGTGATTCTCCCCTTCTACTCCACCCTGGTGAGATCCCACCTGGATTACTGCATTCAGTTTTGGAGCCTCTATTACAAGAGGCATGTGGACATGCTGGAGCGTGTCCAGAGAAGGGCCACAAGGATGCTCAGAGGGCTGCAACACCTCTGCTATGAGGACAGCCTGGAAGAGTTGGGGCTGTTCAGTTTGGAAAAGAGGAGGCTTCCAGGTGACCTTATTGTGGCCTTCCAGTATCTGAAGGGGGCCTACAGAAAAGCTGGGGAGGGACTTTTTAGGCTATCAGTTAGTGACAGGACTAGGGGGAATGGAGCAAAGCTGGTGAGGAGGTTCAGATTGAATGAGAGGAGGAAGTTCTTCAGCATGAGTGGTGAGAGCCTGGAATGTGTTGCCCAGGGGGGTGGTTGGGGCCACATCCCTGGAGGTGTTTGCAGCCAGGCTGGATGAGGCTGTGGCCAGCCTGATCTAGGGTAGGGTGTTCCTGGGCATGGCAGGGGTGTTGTCCTTGTGGTCCCTTCCAACCCTGACTGATTCTGTGATTCTGTTCTATAATTCTACTTGTTTGAAGATAGGCAAATACATGGAGGAATAAGTTGTTACAATGGTTCACTGACTAAATGTATTTGACAGCCACAGAACCATACTTTCTGTACTTAGTGGCTTCTCAAGTGATTAGTTTTAGGTTGTTTGTTTGTTTTAATATGGGTGTGCCTGCAGTAATGTGTTCACTAGTATCTCTGTAGCTTCAAGAATAATTGCCCATAAATGCCATTATTTTACTGAAAAAGTGTTTTGATACAAATCAAGGCTACCTTCCTAATGATAAATACACTATCCCTCCCTGCCCCCAAAAAACAAAAAAGGTTGTGGGGAGGCTTGTGAGCAGTTCAGATGTTATAGGAGCAATACCCACATGTTAGATAGACTGCCATGTTCTTCTCCTCTAGGGATGTGTTTGTGCATCGCCTTCAGGAAATATATGACACATTGCATGGTTGTGCTTTTGCAAAGTGTGTGTACTTTTGATGTATGTGAAACCACAGTGTCACAGGGGTCTTTTCTGTCAAGTTGGAACTAAACAGCTACGCCTCACAATGTTTAATTCTTTTTATGTAACTGGCTTAGGGAAAGAAATGTATGTATCTACCCCACTACAAATGGACATTTCAGCAGGTGTCAGGTCATAAAATCACTTTACACCGCTTCTTCAAGGCAGTTTATGATCACTGGATATTGTGCCTTTGGTTCATGATATGGGGCATTGCCATATTGATTAAATGCCTTATGCTGTTACAGGGGAAAAAATAAGGATATTTAATCAATAGGCCTGCACTTTAGTTACTGTTCCTGTCAGGCTGGAACAGAAATAGCTGAAGAAAGGAGCAGCTTCTCCTACAATTTGAGAGAGTTAAAGTTTGAAGACAGCTAAGTAATGCCTTTCCAAACCAGTGAGGGAAGATAATCAACTTAGCAATTGCAAGTGTGGAGATTGAATTACAAGATCTGCCTGGCTTAAGGGTTCAGAAGGGTTGAGAAGGAACTTCAGGCCTCAGAAGGGAGCCTCACAGAAACTGTGGCTTAAACATGAGTTGAATAAATGCTGTTGGTTGGTAATGATGTTCCTGATCCTGAATGTTGTATCCACAAGGATTAATTGCCTTTCAGCTAAAGCATCTCATTTAATGAGGTAGTTCAGGGGATGAGTCTCTCCACGTCTGTGCTACAGTAAAAGGGGAGAGATGGTTTTCCCAAGTGCCCAACTTTGTTATTGAGTCTCATGACTGTGGTGTTTTCTTGCTATTGTTTACTTGTTTTTTATGATACTGTAACTCAAGGCCTATGTTTCTAAATTGATTCCCTTGAGTGCTGTCAAGTGTGTTCTATTTGTCTCACTGAATTTAGATGTTTTAGATGTTTTGGGCTGGAAGGGGCCTCTAAAGGTCATCTAGTCCAATTCCTCTACACTGGGCAGGAACATTTTTAACAAGACCGAGTGGCTCAGAGTGCCATCAAAACTGTCCTTGAATTTTTCCAGGTATGGGGCAACTGACACCTCTCTAGGCAGCCTGTTCCACCACACTCATTGTAGAAAATATCTTCCTCATACATACCCTGACTCTCCCATCTTTTAGTTTAAAACTATCACCCCTTGTCCTATTGCAACAAGCTGTGCTAAAAAAGACTGTCCCCACTTTTTCTTATAGGCCCCTTTTAAGTATTGAAAGACTGCAATAAGGTCTCCTGCCTTCTTTGTAAATGTCTACATTCACATTTATAGCCAATGTTGTTGTTATCAATGCACAGAAACAGGCAATTTTAGGATGCTGTTTGTCCCATCTGTTTTCAACAATTTATATTTGGCTGAGAGAGGCTACAACAAGCTTATCCTGCTACTGCCTGTTTCTTTCCGCTGACCAAAAGATGAATCTGGATTGACTGGCTCTGAAGAAGACTTTCAGCTTGTAGAAATGTAGGACAGGTGAGCTTTCCTTTAGATGTAGTAGGAGCTTGTAAGTCCTCATCGAAATGTTCAAGACCAGACATCTCTTTTTGCTACATTTTAAAATGGATGTGGAAGAATTCCAAGTTGGAAACAAAACCATATATGAAGAAATTAGAAGTGTATATATAGATTATCAGAATGAAGACTTAGAGAAAACTTTATTACATTCTACTTCTGCTGTCCTTGCGGGAAAATACTGAGCATTCCCAGTTCTCAAATGCAGCAGAGAAAAAGAAAATAATAGCAAGAATCAATGCCTAGAAGCTGGGGGCAGACACTTTCTGGGTGGAGGGAAGACTTTTCCTTCATTATTTCTAACAGTATGGATAATGAGAAATGGATTGAATTTACTGAAGGAACAGTAGGTTTTTCATCTGCTGATGTTTTCCAGTCCATGGTGGTTGCCTTACTCAGTGATAGCTTTTTCTTTTGTGATGATTTGTACCTGATGCACAGGAAACATAATGCAAAGGCAGACAGCTTAGATTAATTAAGATGAACTAATTGTCCCTTCTCACCCTGAATTTGGGAATTTATGGGGAAAAAACTCGCCTTTTTTAGTGTTTTTTGTTTGGGTTTTTTTTTGGGGGGGTTGTGGTTTTTTATTGGTGGGTTTGTTCAGTTGTGGGGTTTTTTTGTTTGTTTGCTTTGGTTCTTTTATGTTTAGTTTTGTGAGGGTTTGGTGTTGATTTTTTAGTGTTTGTGGGGTTTTTTTCTTGTGTTGTTTTTGTTTTCTTTATTTGGCTTTGTTTTTTGTTTTCAGAAGTAACACAAAACAGTGCATGTCTAATTCTTTCTGTGTAAACAAAGAAGGAAAGTTGGACTCTCCAGAGTTCCTTTCCAACCCCTACCATTCTGTTATTCTGTGGTCTTACATGATGATTGAGTTGTGCTTGGTATTTGCTGCCTGTCTTTATTTACCTGTTCTACTGGAGAATAAGAAAGGAACTGGTTCTTAAGTAGGGTTCTTGGAGTGCTGTACTTGGAGTGGAAAGGACTGATGTATACATTCAAGAACAAACACAGTTTGACAGCATACAAGCTGCTAAGACAGCCTGACCTTTGTGTATCTACTCCATGAATGCTAAGCTCAATCAGCTGTAATGCTTCCAGGTCCTGAATCACCATTAGGGAGTGCCTTGCTCAGCTGAAGCTGTGGTGATGATTTTTTTTTTTTTTTTCAGTGTCAAAAGCATTAAAATATCCATTGTAAATACTCCAGCATTGCCGATGAAAGCCTGATACTCAGGAAGGTCTAAAAATGAATTAGTTTTGTTCCTTAAATACAAAAGAAATACATTCTGCCATAGCCAAAAGCTTCAAAGCTGAGTTTTAGCCATTTGGGTTCAAGCTGAGATGAGGGCTCTTGCTGCTGTTGGAAACATTTAGATATAAATTTTGGCTGGTAGACACCAGTTTAGGGATCAGTTCTTTGCAGCTCTTTCTACAAAGGCGAGGGGAGTGTTAAGAGAAAAAAAGACATTTGACAGTGAGTGTAGCATATTCATGATCTGTCAGCAGCTTATATGTCCTGAAATCATTCTGTGATTCTGTGATCTAGTTGAAGATGTCCATGCTCACTGCAGTTTGGACTACATGACCTTTAAAGGTCCCTTCCAACTCAAAGCGTTCTATGATTCTATGATTGTTTCTTGCCTGTACTTCTGTTCTATTTTTTGTTTTGTTTTGTTTTGGGGTTTTTTTGTGGTGTTTGTTTGTTTCTTTGTTTGTTTTCCTGTTTGTTTTCTTAGTTTATTTGAAAACTATGGAGATATCAAGAGTTGTAGTGGCATTTTATGCTGATTGTATCTTATCACTATTAGAGCAGTGCAAGACATAGACCACTGAAGATCAGCTCTTAAACAAAAGTTTTAGTGCTGTTTGAGGCATTTCAGTGGTTCCACAATACCCAACATTTTATTTCTGTCAGATGAGATATAGGATCTAGAGCAGACTCATGTCCTTCTGAAGGCGGTTGAAGGTCAGGTGGGATGCCCTGAAGTCTTTCAGGTGACACTAGACTCTTAGACATCTGAACTGAGCCCCAGAATTCATACTTTGCAACTTTTCCTCTTCTGCCTAGGGATCTAACTAGTCAGATGCATGGTGTTCATCACTCCTTCTTAACCCATACCTTGCTAACAAAATACTATGGATACCTTGTCCTAACACTCTAATGCCATAACTTTCAATGGCATAGTTGCTTTTCCTTGTACTACATTCTTGAGGCTTTGGATTGTGTCTTCTTTGTCCTGGTTTGACCTAGACCGGAACTAATTGTTTGGTGATTTGGCTTCACAGCTCTGTGAGGCCACTTCCTGAAGTTTAGGCAGGCTTGCAGAGGCAGTGGCTGCTCCTAGCAGTGAGAACGCTGATGAAGAGAGTCACTGCCAAGATTCTGACTTAGACTTGCTCCTATGCAGACAAAGAACACTGCCACACCTTGTGCCCCGTAAAGGGATGCAGTAAGTAAGAGCTGGCATGTTCAGAGCAGAGTAAACAGGATAGGTATCTGTAAACTGACCAACAAGTCTTTTTCCCTTATTCTCTTTCTCTTCCTCCTTGAGAAGCGAGAGAGATTCATGGAGTTTAGTGGCCAGCTCATCCCTAACTCTTTTCTGCCTTGTAGCTATCATAAAATTCTTAATACCTAACTTCCTTAGCTTGGTACCACAATACTTTTTGAAGTCTTGAAATAAGCTGTCATCATAGTTTCTCAGTAGGAGGAGGAGGAGAAAAGAGGTGACTCCAGTTTTAAGAGTTGCTCCTCAGTCTCTCTGCATTGATTTGTATGTAACTGACCTTTTAACTCTGTTTTCTATCTGACTGATCATAGCATTCTGAGGAAAGCAGGGTTGGATTTACATTGATTATTCCCTTTGTTTTCTTTCTATGACCTCTTTTGAACTATGAACTAAAGAGCTGTAGCTTGGTTGTGAATGGTTTTTATTCCATCACACTGTCTATAATTATGGATTACACAGTTGAATGTGACAGGCATCAAGACTTGCTCTGTGCAAAGAAAGAAAACAAATTCTCAACCTATATTAAACTGCAGTTTGTTTCTGAACAAGAAATATATTAACAACTGGCATCAAACTGTTTGCATTTAGAGGATGTGGGATGTGAAAGACGAGCAAGGAGTGTGTGTGTCTTACTTGACATAGTTTGGGCAATTGTGTAGGCAAAGATCTGCAGATTCTAGGTATATCTGCATTGCTATAAAGAAGCATTTGCTGATGGATGGGTTGTAAAACTGTCATGTTTCATTCTAAGGAGAGAATGGGTGGCAAACACTTTTATGTTTGACTTAACATGTGATTGGTAATAGCTACCGTAGATTTACCAAGGCTAAAACATACCTAACCAACTTGGTGGCCTGCTATGATAAAACAACTGGAGAGGAGACCAGTGGATGTCATTTGCCTCAACTTTTACAAGGCTTTCTTGGATACACTATTTCTGTATCCAAGTTAGTATGTTACAGTCCTCACAGGCATACAGCTTGATGCGTAAATGTTGGTTGAATGATTGGACCTAGAGGGCAGTGATTAATGGATCCCAGTACACCTGGAGAATCTGGAACAAGCAGAGTGCAAAAGGTGATGAGGCACTGGAACAAATCTGCATCTCTGGAATTACTCAACTCCAGGCTGGATGAGGCTTTGCGCAACTTTATCTAGTGGAAGGTCCTTCTCTATACCAGGAGGATTTGAACTAGATGATCTTTAAGGTCCCTTGCAGCCTAAATCATTCTATCATTCTGTGATTGTTGTCAGTAACATCAAAGTGGTGATGGAGTGCTCTCCCAATCACTCCAAATCAGAGGAGGACAAGTTAGTTCACTGAAGGACAGAGCTGCCATCCAGAAGGATCTGGACAGGATGAGTTAGTCGGAATATGCCAAAATTCAACAAGGACAAATTCAAAGTCCTGCACCTGAGAGAGATTATTCTTGTGCAACAGAACTCACTGTCACTGACTGGCTGAGGAACATCTCTAGGTGTGTGGGGTGTGCTGGTGGAAAGTGAGCTGATCATGAGTATTAGGCTGTGGCAGCAAAGAAGGCATTCTGGGCTGTGTGAGCAGGAACATAGCCAGGAGATAAGAGAAATTATTATTCTCCACTTAACACTTGTTTGACTATCTAGATAGTCCATTCAGTTTTGAGCCTCTCAGAATAAGACATTCATCAAATGGATCAGATTCATGAGAGGCTATTGAGAAGGTCAGGGACTAAACACTTGTCTGGTGCCTGGTATGGGATGGGTCTTGTTGAGCTTGCAGATGGGATGGCTTTGGAGTGACCTCATAGTAGCTCCCTATAACTATAGGAAAGTTCATCAGGAAGACCAAGCCACATTCTTCACAGTGCTGTATAGTGGAAGTATGAGAAACAACAGATATTAACAAAACCAAGATATGTTCAGATTGCTTCTAGGAAAAACTTTTTCCCCCTAAGGACTGATAGAAGCTGCCCAGAGAGGTTATATAATGTCCATTCTTGGAATTTCAAGACACGAATGGAGAAAATTCTGAGCTTTCTGACCTTGTAGGTGACCCTACTTTCAGCAGCAGATTGGACTACAAAAAAGAAAACTCCTGAGTTCTCTTCCAGACTTAGTTATTCTATTATCCCATGGATGGCTCCTGCACCAGCGGACCTTTGTAGGCTGTTTTGCAGTGGCACCAGTATGAAACACCATGTAAAAGAAAAATTATACAATTAGGCTTTGTGAAGTTAATCTGGAGAACAATTTCAATTAGCTTTGTTTCCTTAGCAAGTACCTTGTTCATCTGTTTAATACAGTTTTGGAAAACATGCAAGATGTTAATTTATCTATTAATGTTCTCTTTGGAACACAAACAGTAAGTACTAATAATATGTGCCTAAATACAATTACAGGTAATAAATCAAGGACTAGTTTTCCCAGATTTTATTTACTTGTTATTTTCTCCTGGCTTTTTTACTTCTTTTTCTTCATCTGTCTCCTCCCATATTTATGTTTTTTTTGGCTACCCCAGAAATCTTTGGAAATTTCCACTCTGAATACAATGCATCTTTCCATACACCAGCAATGAATCTAGATACAGCACGTAATACCACTTTTCAGCAGAGGCAAGAACAAGTTATCAGGTTATAAAACCCCCTGTCCTTATCTACTTCTTTTAGCAGTGGAATAATTCATATGTGTCATTTACTGAATCTTTGGAAGACCAGCAGGATGCAGTCAGGACTGTGTTTTGTGACCTTCATCAGTAAAGAAAAGAAGCCAATATTTCTTTGGTATTAACTGTTTCTGAACCCAGACTGTTCATGCATTTAAACCTGAACAGATGGCTTCTAAATGGTGAACATAGTTGACATTTTCACAGCAGTGTAGGATTAATGGTGTTTCTTGGAGAAAAAGGAAAATTGTAGAATGATTTGAGTTGTAAGAGACCTTAAAGATCATCTAGATCCAACCTCATTGACATGAGTAGGGACACATCCCACTAGACCATATTGATTGAGACCCTGTCCAACCTGACCTTGAACACTCACTTCCAGGGAGGGGGCATACAGAGTTTACCTGAGCAGCCTTTTCCAGTGTCTCACCATCCTCACTGTAAAGAATTTCTTCCAAATATCAAGTCTGAATCTGTCCTTTTCCACCTTACAGCCATTCCCCTTATCCTGTCACAATAGTCCTTTGTAAAACATCCCTCCCCAGATTTCTTCTAGGCCTCTTCAGCTTCTGGAAGGCTGCTACAAAGTCTTCCTTGAGCCTTCTCTTCAACTCTTGCAGTCTGTCTCCAGAGGAAAGGTGCTCCACCAATCTGACCATCTTCGTGGCCCTCCTCTGGTCCCGCTCTAACAGTTCAGTTCTAAGAATTCCAACAGTCAGACTCCAAGAAAGTGGGAAAAAAACAAAAAAAAACCAAAACAAACAAACAAACAAAAAAGGCAGCAGGTATAAGCACAGTGGATTGAAAATGTCTCTATTATATGTCAATATTGTCTGCTACATGATATGGAATTTTTATTCCAATCAACTGGTCCATCCACACATAATCACAGGCTATTTTGAGAGCTATGCCAAGAACATTCTAGTAATTTCCACCAACTCCTTTTCATTTTGACTGCTCTGCCGTGAAAATGATTTTGTATGGCCATTAAAATAGTTGTTGAACTAGTGGCACAATGACCAGTTTGTACCTGCCAGTGAAGATGGATTGTGGTCCTGTGGTGTGGTTGTTGCAACTGCTGGAGCTCCTTTGTTTCTCTAGACATCCTACCTTTTCGCAGACCCTATTCTATTGGAAGCTCCTCTGCCTCCCTTGCCCTGTGGCACATATAATAGTGATAGCATAAAAATAGGAGAGAGAACCGAAGACCTGATAAGTATCAGAGCAGTCAGGGCCATTGATACTAGATGCCTGGGGTCCAGTGACACTTGGGAAACAGCCCTTAAAAAGAAAGGGGACCAGGAAGGCTGGACCTACTTCAAGAAAGAACTCTTGATGGCACAGGAATGTGCTGTCTCAGTGTGCCAGAAGGCGAGCCAAAGAGGGAGACAACCAGACTGGATGGTCAAGGAGCTTCTGAAGGAATTAAGGGGAAAAAAGAGGGTGTATCACCTTTGGAAAAAAGGGGAGGTATCCCATGAAGAGTTGAAGGATGTTGCTAGGTCTTGTAGGAAAAAAATTAGAGAGGCAAAAGCCCACTTAGAATTTAGACTGACCAATGCCATAAAGGAGAACAAAAAAAGTTTCTATAAATATTAATGGCAAAAGAAGGGGCAAGGACAAACTCCATTCTTTACTGGATGTGGAGGGGAATATAGTAACAAAAGATGAGGATAAGGCAGAGGTACTCAACACCTTCTTTGCCTCAATCTTCAATAGTGGGGCAGATTGTCTTCAGGAGAACTGGCCTCCTGAACAGGCAGATGGAGCCAGGGACCATTATAGTCCCCCTGTAATCCAAGAGGAAGCAGTAAGGGACCTGCTGAGGCACTTGGATCCTCACAAGTCCATGACACCAGATGGGATCCATGCTAGGGTGCTGAGAGAGCTGGCAGATGAGCTGGCCAAGCCGCTATCATCTATACAGTCCTGGATCACAAGAGAGGTCCCTGAAGACGGAAGCTGGCCAATGTGGTGCCTGTCCACAAGAAGGGCCGAAAGGAGGAACCGGTAAACTACAGACCTGTCAGCCTGACCTCAGTGCCAGGCAAGGTCATAGAACAGGTCATCTTAAGTGCAATCACACAGCACCTACAGGATGGCCAAATGATCAGGCCCAGCCAGCATGGGTTTAGGAAGGGCAAGTCCTGCCTGACCAACCTGATTGCCTTTTATTATCAGATTACCTGTCTGGTGACTGTGGGGAAGGCTGTGGATGTAGTCTACTTGGACTTCAGCAAAGCCTTTGACACCATCTGTCACAACAAGCTCCTGGCAAAGCTGGCAGCTTGTGGCTTGAACAGATCCATTCTGAAATGGGTCAAGAACTGGCTGGAGGGCTGGGTCCAGAGAGTGGTGGTGAATGGTGCCACATCCATTTGGCGACCAGTCACTAGTGGTGTGCCTCAGGGNAGCCAGCAGTGTGCCCAGGTGGCCAGGAGAGCCAATGACATCCTGGCCTGGATCAGGAATAGTGTGACCAGCAGGACAAGGGAGCTTATTCTTCCCCTGTACTTGTCACTGGTCAGGCCACATCGTGAGTACTGTGTCCAGTTCTGGTCCTCTCCATTCAAGAGAGATACTGAGGTACTGGAACATGTTCAGAGAAGTGTGATGAAGCTGGTGAGGGGCCTGGAGCACAGCCCAGTGAGGAGAGGCTGAGGGAGATGGAGTTGTTTAGCCTGGAGAAGAGAAGGCTCAGGGGTGACCTCATTGCTATCTACAACTACCTGAAGGGAGGTTGTAGCCAGGTGGGGGTTGGTCT
>VWZI01022965.1:2719-18774 GCA_013396835.1 Psilopogon haemacephalus
TGGTGGGAGGAGGAGGAGAGCAAACTTCCTTTTCCTGGGGCCGCCGGCGAGACCCCTGTGCCCGCGGGCAGCGACGTCTGCGCACCTCCCGCCGCCCGGCGGGGGAGCCGCTGGGGTTGGCCGCGGGGCCGCCGGCGGCTGTTAGCCGCGGAGCTCTGGGGGAGCGGCGTTTCTCCCAGCTCGGGGCTTCCTTGACGCCTTTTATTTTCTTGCCTCGCTTCGTGGTGCCGGGCTTTCCCGTCGCCCCGTGCTGGAGAGGGGTTGAAGACCTGCCCCGCCAACTGCTGGCGGTAACTGCCCGAACTCTTCCCCCGTTTGTCCCGACTTTGCTACCCCTCCTCCTTTTTCTTCTCCCGCCGTTTGGTGTTTGCGGGAGGGCTGGCGGATGGGCAGTTCGCAGAAACGCCGCCCCCGGAGCGCTGCCACCTTCCTGCCCATCCGCTGCGGGGGTCTGCGCAGTGAAGGGAGAGAAGGGAGCCCTGAGCGCCGCCGCCTTCCCCCGGCCCTGCCGGCGAGCCCCTCTCTAGCCTAGGAGCCGGGAAGCCAGGGGGAGAGCGCTGGGTTCCTTCTTCCCTTTGCTCCTCGCCGGGGAAGAGCCGCGGCAGGCACGGATCTCCTCATTGTATAACCCTGGTACTGCAGGCTTGGGTTGGAAACTGTGGCATCTCTGTAAAGAACAGTTTGCACTTAATTGGTTTGGCAGGATGAACCCTGCGAAATCCTCTTGCCCGCTTCTGTTGCTTAAGTGCCAGCGCCGCCGCCGCCTCTTCTTCCCACTACCCCCAACCCCTCCCCCCCCCCCTTCGCCTTTTCTCCTGCTTTCCTTTGAAGCGTAGCATAACTATTGCTAGCAGGATGGAAAGTGCTGATTCAGCAGCCCCGCAACCCCACTCCATCTGAAGTGGTGGTCTGCCTGCAATGTTCCCATTTGTTGAAACGGGAACATATGTTGCTGGTATGTCAGAGCAGCGTTGACTGGGTTTTGCTGAAACAGCTCTGAAGAATGTGGTTGGCTCTTTTTTCTTTTTTTTCTTTTTTTTTCCCCACTTGAAGAGAAGTGGAGCTGGGATTGGAGGGGAGGAAGTGACAGGGCGATAGAAGGCACCACGAGTAGCTGCCGCCTTAAGTTCTGCTTCGAAGGAGCTGGAGTTGTGGTTACCTCGTGGAGGTAGGGAGCGAGTTGCTCTTCTCTAAGAAAGGTTTTACAGAACCTGTAGCAGTGGTGCTGTAATGCTCCGACTCAATCTGTTCCTGTTTCTACGTACTAGGGGTGCTTAAAGCTCTGGAAAAGGCATGGAGAAGGGCAGCAAGGCTAATCCGAGGATTAAAAGGAGTAAATTTCGAGGATAGGTTAAAAAACAAACCAACAAAAAAAAAAATCAGCTACACGTGGAGATGAGAAAACCAGCAAGGAAGAGGGGAAATACGCTTTAAACTTTTAGAACAGTAGCTCTGGATGTGCTTCACCATCATTTTGAGTGTGAGGAAGGGTGAGTGAGGTCAGCAGGATGCTCTATCCATGTGCTGGCCTGAAGGGCTTACCCTGCGCTGCAGTGGAAGAGGGAGAACTGTTCCAGTCTTGTGTTCCTCTGGGTGCCTTTGTAGTTACATGCCGGTGTCAAGGCTCTTGAGGTTTCCTTTCTCTTTTAAAACGACAGAGCAAACAGAAGAGCCTGAAGAGCAAACGTTTGGTAGTCTTATTGCAGATTATAATAAGCTGATGGCACTCGGTGCTTGGCTCTGTGACCATTTTACTGTGTCATACTCTGGGTTCTTTCCCTCACCTGGACTTTGTTTTTGAAGTAGGGCTTCACCTACTCCAACTACGTATTAAAGATCTTGTGGCACTTCCATGGTTTACCTTGGGTTGGTTGATCAAAATCTGCTCCCTCTCATTGCTCTATGAGCTTGATTTCATTCTCAGATACAGCCACACCTGGACTTCAGTGGCATATTCCTGTGCTTGTTCTAAAAGGTGGTCCGAAAGCACTTCCTAAATGCAAAATAAATGGGTCTCTGTATTTTGGTTCTGTTTAAGCATCCTTAACTGCGCTCTGTAAAGAAGCATTTGCAGCCCTTTTCTTGGAGGCACTTAAATTGCTCCAGCAAGAGTTGTCACAAAGATTTTTTTTTTGTTGTTTTGGTAAGAAATGGTTGTGTTCTTGGCTGCATTTGGGATATAAATTGATGAAAAGTATTCGGATCTTCCTGGCAAAGGGATCCTCCCAAGGTGAGGAGTTCTCTTTGTAGCCCTTTTTCTTGGAGGCACTTAAATTGCTCCAGCAAGAATTGTCACAAAGATTTATTATTTTTTGGTAAGAATTTTTTTGTGTTCTTGGCTGCATTTGGGATGCAAATAGCTGAAAAGTATTTGGATCTTTCTGGCAAAGGGATCCTCCCAAGGTGGGGAGTTCCCTTTTCAGCCCTTTTCTTTGCAGCCCTTTTCTTGGAGGCACTTAAATTGCTCCAGCAAGAGTTGTCACAAAGATTTATTAATTTATTTTTTGGTAATTTTTTTTTTTTTGTTTTTGTGTGTTCTTGGGTGCATTTGGGATATAAATTGATGAAAAGTATTTGGATCTTTCTGGGAAAGTGATCCTCCCAAGGTGGGGAGTTCCCAGCTGGCAGAGGAGAGGCATAGCAGGGTCATGTGTTGTTTCTGCTGGAGCCTGAGTGTGTTGTGCTGGGAGTTTGTTTTTCTGATGGCACTGCACCAGCATATGTCCCTCTAGACAGTCAGGCAGTAGCATCTTGCCTGGGTGCCTGTGACAGTGGCAGCAGGCGAGCTGGGGAGGCTCCCAGGTGGTGTCGCACTGGATGGGACCCTGCTCTCACTCCTGCCTTACCCTTGTGCGTCTGCTTATGGAGCTTTATAGTGGCAGTGCTGAACAAGGCCAGATTTTCAGGTGAAAATCTGAAAATTAGATTAGACCAGCTGAGCTCTGTCTCTACTAGAAGTGTGTCTATGCGTGCACTTGGGTGCTTCTTCAAGCACAAATCCAGGCTGGGCAGTGAGTGGCTGGAGAGCAGCCCTGAGGAGAGGGACTTGGGGGTGCTGGTGGAGGAGAAGCTGAAGATGAGGCAGCAGTGTGCACTTGCAGCCCAGAAAGCCAAGCAGAGCCTGGGCTGCAGGAGGAGAAGTGTGGCCAGCAGGTGGAGGGAGGTGATTCTGCCCCTCTATTCTGCCCTGGTGAGACCACACCTGGAGTAGTGCATCCAGTTGTGGAGCCCCTGGGACAAGAGGGATGTGGAGATGCTGGAGTGTGTCCAGAGAAGGGCCACGAGGATGCTCAGAGGCCTGCAGCACCTCTGCTATGAGGAGAGACTGAAAGAGTTGGGGCTGTGCAGTCTAGAGAAGAAGAGGCTCCCAGGTGACCTTCTTGTGGCCTTCCAGTATCTGAAAGGGACCTACAAAAAAGATGGGGAGGGACTTTTTAGGCTATGAGGTAGTGCCAGGACTAGGGGGAATGGAGCAAAGCTGGAGGTGGGGAGATTCAGACTGGATGTGAGGAGGAAGTTGTTGAGCATGAGAGTGGTGAGAGCCTGGAATGGGTTGCCCCTGCAGGGAGGTGTTTGGGGCCACATCCCTGGAGGTGTTTTTGGCCAGGCTGGCAGAGGCTGTGGGCAGCCTGATGTAGGGTAGGGTGTCCCTGGGCATGGCAGGGGGGTTGGAACTGGCTGATCCTTGTGGTCCCTTCCAACCCTGACTGATTCTACGATTCAAACACCTGGAAGCTGGGATTTGGGGAGAGCTGACTGCAGTGGTCTGTATTTTTAAGATGCTCTGAAGTATTTGTTCAGGTAAAAAAAACCTCATTTGTTACAGCAAGCAGCTGCAGTGCAAAAAAAACTTAACCAGTTTCTGTTGGCTTTTTTACTCTAAACCTCTCTGTAAACTTTAGTAGTGGGGTCAAGGGAAAAAAAAAATAAAACTTTTCTTCAGTTTTTTTTGTTTTTTTTTTTTTTAAGCCAGCATTTCTGTCCAAACTAAGACTAAGGATCTGTGTGTTTTGGATTTGCCTCAACACTGAGGGTATGGAGAGCACTTCACAGCACAGCTTTTCCTACGTGTGCCCACCTGGCTTGGTGTTTTTACAAAGGATGGAGATAACTCCTGAGACCTCTGCCTCTGTTAGGCTTGTATGAAGTTTGCCAGCTGGCTTGGCTGCAGCGTGATTGCATAAGCCTCCTCCTGGAGGAAAGCAGGCTAGGGAGTTAGTGTTGTATTTCTTGGAAACAGAAGCTGCTCCTGGGCATGTCCAAAATAGACCAGTTGTGACTCTTCACCTAGGGAAATCTAGGAATGGAGATCCTCTTCCTGCAAGTTGAAACTCCACAGTCTCATAAAGTGTTTCTGAGGAACCAGGTTGCCAAGGAATCCTTTTACAAGCATGGAGCTTCCTAGGTTTCCTCTCCTTGAGCTACAGGCTGCTGAGGAGGCTGCTTGCAGCCTAACCTTGGATGTTGCAGAGCACTCCTGCTTCTCTTCACTTTTTCTCCCAAAGATGTGGTACTTATGAAGCTGTTGAGGAAATGGATGTTGGGCTGGGTGATGAATCATAGAATGGATTAGGTTGGAAGGGACCTCAAAGATCTTCCAGTTCCAACCCCCCTGTGCCATAGGCAGGGACACCTCCTACTAGAACAGGTCGCCCAAGGCCTCATCCAGCCTGGCCTTGAACACCTCCAGGGAGGTTGTGGAAAACAGAATCAGCCAATGTGATCAAAGATCACAATGGCTGATTCTGTCTTCCATGACCTCCCAGGGCGACCTGTGCCAGTGTCTTATCACCCGCACTGTGAAGGACTTTCTCCTAACATCCAGTTTCAATCTCCCCTCTGCCAGTTTGAACCCATTCCCTTCGTCCTGTCTTTACAAGACTTTGTGAACAGTCCCTCCCCAGCCCTCCTCTAGGCCCCTTCAGATACTGGAAGGTTACTGTAAGGTCTCCTGGCAGCCTTCTCTTCTCCAGGCTGCAGAGCCTCAACTCCCACAGCCTGTCCTCGTAGCAGAGCTGCTGCAGCCCTCTCAGCATCTCGGTGGCCTCCTCTGCACTGGCTCAAACACTCTCGTGTCCTTCCTGTGTTGGGGGCTCCAGAGCTGCAGGCAGTGCTGCAGGTGGGGTGTGAGGAGAGCAGAGCCAAGGGGCAGAATCCCCTCCCTTGCCCTGCTGCCCACAGCTGCTCTTGCTGCAGCCCAGCACACAGTTGCTGTCTGGGCTGCACTCACACTGCAGCCTCATCTTCAGCTTTTCATCACCCCAGACCCCCAGGTCCTGTTCCTCAGGGCTGCTCTCAGCCATTCCCCACCCAGCCTGGAGTTGTGCTTGGGATTGCTGTGACCCAGGTGCAGGACCTTACACTTGGCTTGTTGAATGTCCTGAGGTTGTCCTGGGCACAGCTCTGCAGCCTGGACAGCCTCTGGATGGATCCCTGCCCTCTAGCAAGTCGACTGTGCCACACAGCTTGGTGTTATCTGCACACTTGGTGAGGCTGCACTGATTCCTCTGTCCATGTCTCTGACCAAGATGTTCAACAGCACTGGTGCCAGCACTGACCCTTGAGGGACACCACTTGGCACACGTCTGCAGGTGGCCCACATCTCCTGCATGGATTTGAAAGTCTTAATTATGCTGCACAGTGTATTTCTGAAGAGCTTTAAGATTATGATGACAGTGATGGTCCTTGTGTGCATGGGTGATGAATGCTCTCGAGAAGATTGCTGAGACCACACTGATTGTCTCTGCCCACAGTAAGAGACTGCAGGTACTGCAGGGTATCTGAGAAAGGAATTCTGTATCCCATTTGTGTTATGTTCTTTTGTTGCACTCCAAGGGAAGCTCTCCAGAGCTTTTTCCATCATCTTACCTTTCTGCTGCTATGGTGTGCTCCTTTGGCCAACAGCAACAAGTGGAGCAGCAGTGTTGCTCTTAACACCCAGCAGCTGCATTCATGAGATACAGTATTAGCTACTTCACAGCTCTGGACTTTCTGCAGTACTATGCAAGCAATGGATTGCTTAGTGAAATCCAGGCTGGGCAGTGAGTGGCTGGAGAGCAGCCCTGAGGAGAGGGACTTGGGGGTGCTGGTGGAGGAGAAGCTGAAGATGAGGCAGCAGTGTGCACTTGCAGCCCAGAAAGCCAAGCAGAGCCTGGGCTGCATCAGAAGTGTGGGCAGCAGGTTGAGGGAGGTGATTCTCCCCCTCTACTCCACCTTGGTGAGAGCCCACCTGGAGTATTGCATCCAGTTGTGGAGCCCCTGGGACAAGAGGGATGTGGAGATGCTGGAGTGTGTCCAGAGAAGGGCCACGAGGATGCTCAGAGGGCTGCAGCACCTCTGCTGTGAGGACAGACTGAAAGAGTTGGGGCTGTGCAGTCTGGAGAAGAGGAGGCTCCCAGGTGACCTTCTTGTGGCCTTCCAGGATCTGTAAGGGACCTAGAAAAAAGGTGGGGAGGGAAAAGCTATGAGGTAGTGAGAGGACTAGGGGAACGGAGCAAAGCTGGAGGTGGGGAGATTCAGAGTGGATGTGAGGAGGAAGTTGTTGAGCATGAGAGTGGTGAGAGCCTGGAATGGGTTGCCCAGGAGGTGTTTGGGGCCACATCCCTGGAGGTGTTTTTGGCCAGGCTGGCAGAGGCTGTGGGCAGCCTGATGTAGGGTAGGGGGTCCCTGGGCATGGCAGGGGGGTTGGAACTGGCTGATCCTTGTGGTCCCTTCCAAGCCTGACTGATTCGATGACTCTTAGGGTGCCCTGGGTGTATTAACACAGCTGCTGTGACTAAGGCACAGACGCTCATTCACTCACTAGGAGATGATTAAAAGCACAGCATTTTGAAGTCACAGCATAGCAAGGACCACATTTAAAGATGAAGCTGCTGATCCAGAAGGGCAGAACTGGAAAACACAGTGAAACAGAAGAAACAGTTTTGGCAATCATGGGACTTTTATTGAACAGGTACCCTTCCAGCCTATATCGTATGCTACATCAGCATCTTCAGTGTTACTTACTCAAAGGAAGCAAGTTGTGCTGCTTTGGGGCTAATTGGAACATTTTAATGCAGCCAGGCTGGCAGAGGCTGTGGGCAGCCTGCTCTAGGGTAGGGTGTCCTTGGGCATGGCAGGGGGGTTGGAACTGGCTGCTCCTTGTGGTCCCTTCCAACCTTGACTGATTCTGCGAATCTGTTTCGGCTTTTTTGAAGCCCAACCCAAGGAACGTGGGCAAATTGCAAAGAGGCAGATTTTACCCAGGCTGGTCATGATGAGCAGGGTAATTGTAAACACATGTGTGGCTAAACCACTGGCACAGCAGCCTCTGATTCTGCCCAGCCTCCATCAGCGCAGGCTTCAACTGGTTCTCTACATGACAAAAATAGGAAGTTACATTCCTGGCAGGCAATCCCTAGAGGAAATGCCAGGCCATGCCATCCCTTATAGACCAGTGGGAAGGCACTCTCGTGCTGAGCAGTGGTGGAGATTTCTGCATGTGATCACAAAGTAGACTTTGGAGCACGATCCTGGTACTCCTTTCATGCCTACTGCTGCAGAATTTGTGTCAGCAGAGAAATCAGAGATGCGAAGTAGTCACAGTGAAGGTGCTGGTGGAGGAGAAGCTGAAGATGAGGCAGCACTGTGCACTTGCAGCCCAGAAAGCCAAGCAGAGCCTGGGCTGCATCAGGAGAAGTGTGGCCAGCAGGGTCAGGGAGGTGATTCTCCTCCTCTACTCTGCCCTGCTGGGACCCTACCTGGAGTACTGCATCCAGTTCTGGAGCCCCTGGGACAAGAGGGATGTGGAGATGCTGGAGTGTGTCCAGAGAAGGGCCACGAGGATGCTCAGAGGGCTGCAGCACCTCTGCTGTGAGGACAGACTGAAAGAGTTGGGGCTGTTCAATTTGGAGAAGAGGAGGCTCCCAGGTGACCTTCTTGTGGCCTTCCAGGATCTGAAAGGGTCCTACAAGATAGCTGGGGGGGATTTTGTACTCTGTCAGGTAGTGATTGGACTGGGGGAATGGATCAAAACTGGAGGTGGGGAGATTCAGATTGGATGTGAGGAGGAAGTTGTTGAGCATGAGAGTGGTGAGAGCCTGGAATGGGTTGCCCCTGCAGGGAGGTGTTTGGGGCCACATCCCTGGAGGTGTTTGCAGCCAGGCTGGATGAAGCTGTGGGCAGCCTGATGTAGGGTAGGGTGTCCCTGGGCATGGTAGGGGGGTTGGAACTGGCTGATCCTTGTGGTCCCTTCAACTAGATGACCCTTGTGGTCCCTTCCAACCCTGACTGATTCTATGATTCTAAGAAGCTGCAGATAAGTAAGGGTGGATAACATTCCATCATGCCAGGGTCATTCTTCTATTATGCATCCTTAGGGAGAAAGATCAATGAACAGGAAGTCTAAATCTGCAGACCCTTTTCATGGTGGAGATTTGCGCTTGATGGTGCACTCTGAAACTTCTTTCGGTGCCTGGGATCTAAATTCTGCCCTTCTGATCAAGTGTCTGCAGCTCTGTCCTAACTCGTGGTGGTTTATAGTGCAAAGCAAGTTTGCAGAAGCTCTCCTTTTTTTTTTTTTTTTTTTTTTTTTTTTTTTTANCTTTTTTTTTTTTTTTTTTTTTTTTTTATGGTGATTAGCTTCATTTCTAGGTCATCTCAGGCACTAATTTCAGTGTTGAAACCATGGAGATGAGGATTCTTGAAATATCATTCGAGTCACTTCCACTGTAGATGCTCTTCTTATAGTATGGTTTGACACTTAAATGTGTTCTTGGTCAGGGAGACCCCACCTGGAGTACTGTGTGCAGTTCTGGAGCCTCCAACACAAGAAGGACAGGAAGCTGTTGGAGTCAGTGCAGAGGAGGCCATGAAGATGCTGAGAGTGCTGCAGCAGCTCTGCTGTGAGGAGAGGCTGAGAGAGTTGGGGCTCTGCAGCCTGGAGAAGAGAAGGCTTCCAGGAGACCTTATAGCAACCTTCCAGTATCTGAATGAGATGACAGGAGGGCTGGGGAAGGACTGTTCACAAGGTCTTGTAATGACAGGATGAGGAGGAATGGGTTTAAACTGGTAGAGGGGAGATTAAAGCTGGGTATTGGGAGGAAGTTGTTTGCAGTGAAGGTGGTGAGACACTGGGACAGGTTGCACGGGGAGGTTGCGGCTGCTCCCTGAAGGTGTTCAAGGTGAGTATGGATGAGTCCTTGAGTGACCTGTTCTTGTGGGAGGTGTCCCTGCCTATGGTGGGGGTTTGGAACTGGAGGACATTTGAGGTCTCTTCCAACCTAAACCATTCTATGAGTTGCATGCCTCATATGTTTATGGAGTGTTTCAGACAGATCTCAAAATTAGCTGGCAGCAAGGATTTGGATCCTTTTCTGGAGGAGAAACTGCTGGAAATCTTTCTCAGGTCTTCATGTAAGTGGAGCACAGTAGGACATGGCAGTTGTATGTTGGAGCAGAAGCTGTCAGGAGCAGAAAGAGAAATGGGGAAGCAAATATTTAATCTTATTCCCCCTCTTTCATTTTCCTTCTTTTCCACAGTGTTCATCTGTGCCAACCTACAAGGTGCTGATTGAGGCAGGAAAGTGTTCTCTCTCCTGAAACTGGGGTTATGTGAGGGTGTGAGAAGGGCTGGAGGGAGGTGAAATCTGTAGGTGGGACTTGCTTAGCCTACTGTTAAATCTCTGAGCATCCTTGGAAAGGCAGGAGGAGATTCTATTATATCAGGGCACATGTGTTAAAATTAAGGAGCTGAAAAAGCTGAAAATTCAAAGCCTTGTGGTAGTTTTTTTCCCAAGAAATCACAGTTCATAGAATGTCAGGGGCTGGAAGGGACCTCCAAAGCTCATCCAGTCCAACCCTCCCAGACCACATCACACAGGAACACATCCAGGTGGGTTTGGAATATCTCCAGAGAGGAAGACTTCACAACCCCGCTGGGCAGCCTGTTCCAGGGTTCTATCACCCTCATAGGGAGAAAAAACTCTTCCTCATGTTTAAATGATACTTCCTATGTGTTATGATTAATAATAAATTATGAATTATTAATATTTTGAATTAATATTAATTTAAAAACTATGAATATTTTAAAAAATTGGGGAAACTCCCTGAGGTTCTTTGGATGTTTGGTCGACAAGAGGCAATTACACAGAGGTTGTTTGTAAACACAGAATTGAAGAATTTAAACAGTCAGAACTTGGTGAACAAGGACCTGATAGCAGGGTGAAATCTAACCCCACCTGTACTCACAGATGTGATGGGTACAAAAGTGTCCCAGGGGAGGAGGAGCAAAGATTTGCCTTGCTGCTGCTGGTGCAAATCTGCAATGCAGGCTGCAAGCAGGTGGATGCTGTGAAAGAGGTGCAAATAGATGTCTGGTCCTGGTGAAATGCAGCAGGGAGAGAAAGACAACAGCTCTAAATCACCCCCTTAAATAGACTATTTTGAAGGGTGAAACTGGCCAATAGGCATTAGCCTCCATAGTTTTGGCCAGTGAATTCAAAGTCCTGTGCCTGAGTGTCCACCCTTGCACTTGGATGGCACAAGACCTGATTTGGTCATGTGCCTTTGAGGCTTTATTGGGCCAAACCCTCGTTGTTTTGCTCACATCCATCATCCCCTGGACCTTGCTATAGGAGGAGGAGAGCGGGGGTTTGAACTAATTTGGCAGGATTTATGCCCTACCAGGACACTATGCTTCAGCTTCCAGCCATTGCCCCTTGTGCCTCCCTGGGCAGCTTGTTTCAGGGCTCTGGAACTCACAAAATGCCAGGGGCTGGAAGGGACCTCCAAAGCTCATCCAGTCCAGCCCCCCCTGCCAGAGCAGCATCTCTTAGAGCAGATCACACTGGAATGCATCCCGACAGTTAATGAACATCTCCAGAGAGAGAGCACAACCTCTCTGGGCAGCCTGTTCCTGTGCTCTGTCACCCTCACAGGGAAAAAAATTCCTATTCAGGTTCACATGGAACCTCCTATGCCTCAGCTTCCACCCAGTGCCCTTTGTCCTGTCCCTGGGCATCACCCAGCAGAGCCTGGCTCCAGCCTCTTGGCACTCACCCTGCACATATTGATAACCATTGCTGAGGTCACCTCTCAGCCTCCTCTTCTCCCAGCAGCACAGCCCCAGCTCCCTCAGGCTCTCCTCCTAACAGAGCTGTTCCATTCCCTTCATTATCTTTGTGGCTCTGTACTGGACTATGTCCCTCTTGAACTGGGGGGGCCCAGATCTGGATACAGTATTCCAGATGTGGCTTCACCAGGGCAGAGCAGAGGAGCAGGAGAACATCTCTTAACCTGGTAATCATAGCCCTTCTTTTTCTTCTGCTAAAGCCTTTCTAAAAGCCTGCTTTCCCTTCTGCCTCCAAATGTATGAAAGTCCATTTAGGGGAATGTTAAGGGAGAAAAATGTATTGCCAGGCCATTGATTCTTCCTGACTTAATGCCTTGTGGGCGATCATTCTTCATTCTAATTGCTGCCCGTGCTGCTCTCACCCAAGACATCAGGGAATCCTGACAGAATTCAAGCCCTGATGTTTTGCAGAGCAATGACTCAAGTTCTGGCAGCTGCTTTCTGGCTGGGTCAGGTTGCTTTTGGTTTTACTGTCTAGTGCTAACTGTGACGTTTCAGCTACTGTAAAAGGGATGTAGTAAACAAGTTCCAGGCCAGGCTGGATGAGGTCTTGAGCGACCTGATCTAGTGGGAGGTGTCCCTGCCTGTGGCACAGGGGGTTTGGAACTGGATGATATTTGAGGTCACTTCCAACCTAAACCATTCTGTGATTCCAGCAGGAGGATACCTGCAGCATGATTGTGAGGACAAAGTACCACTTCCTACTCAATCTTAGGATGGAGCCAGAGTTGTTATCATCAACATCAATACTTCAGACACAGAATGTAGGAATCATTCACACTTCAGGAAAAACCTCACCAGCTTTAAGCCAGTTCTGTGCTGTGTTGAAAGATTTCATTTCAGGAATCTTGAGGTCCAAAATGATGAGGCCAAAAGGTTGGTGATCTTTTTTTTTCTTTTTTTTTTTCTTTGTTTGCATTTCAGCCTGGAGAAGAGAAGGCTTTGAGGAGACCTTATAGTAGCCTTCCAGTATCTGAAGGGGGCTACGGGAAGGCTGGGGAGGGACTATTGACAAGGTCTTGTAATGACAGGACAAGGGGGAATGGGTTCAAACTGGCACAGGGGAGATTTGAACGGGATGTTAGGAGGAAGTTCTTCACAGTGAGGGTAGTGAGACACTGGCACAGGTTGCCCAGGGCGGCTGTGGCTGCTCCCTCCCTGGAGGTGTTCAAGGCCAGGCTGGATGAGGTCTTGAGCATCCTGATCTAGTAGGAGGTGTCCCTGGCTATGGCACAGGGGGGTTGGAACTGGATGATCTTTGAGGTCTCTTCCAACCTAAACCATTCTATGATTCTATTTTTTTTTTTCCCCTCTCTTATAGGTTGGGTTGGTTTTGTTTAAAGATTTTGTTTTAATTTGCCTTCCCTGGCTGTTGGAAATCCATGTTTGTTTTTTTTTTTTAATGGTGGTTCTTAATGAAGGCTCTGTAAGGAGAAAGCAATCAAAATAGCCTATGATGTATCAGAGGAGACTGGCACAGGTGCTACATGCTTTGCATGAAGTATAGAACCATAGTGTGGTTTAGGTTGGAAAGGACTTCAGTGATCATCCAGTTGCAGCCCCCCTGTGCCATAGGCAGGGACACCTCCCACTAGAACAGGTCACCCAAGGTCTCATCCAACCTGGCCTTGAACAGCTTCAGGGAGGGAGCAGCCACAACCTGTGCCAGTGTCTCACCACATTCACTGCAAAGAACCTCCTCCTAACATCTAGTTTAAATCTCCCCTCTGCCACTTTAAACCCATTCTTCATCCTGTCATTACAAGACCTTGTCAATAGTCCCTTCCCAGCCTTCCTCTAGGCCCCTTCAGATACTGGAAGGTCTCCTGGAAGGCTACTACAAGGTCCCCTGGCAGCCTTCTCTTCTCCAGGCTGCAGAGCCCCAACTCTCTCAGCCTGTCCTCAGAGCAGAGCTGCTGCAGCCCTCTCAGCATCTTGGTGGCCTCCTCTGCACTGGCTCCAACAGTTCCATGTCCTTCTTGTGCTGGGGGCTCCATAGCTGCAGACAGTGCTGCAGGTGGGGTGTGAGGAGAGCAGAGCCAAGGGGCAGAATCCCCTCCCTTGCCCTGCTGCCCACAGCTGCTCTTGCTGCAGCCCAGCACACAGTTGCTGTCTGGGCTGCACTCACNCACACAGCTTGGTGCCAGCTGCAAACTTGCTGAGGCTGCACTGATTCCTCTGTCCATGTCACTGACAAAGATGTTCAACAGCACTGGTGCCAGCACTGACCCCTGAGGGACGCCACTTGTCACTGGTCTGCAGGTGGACATTGTGCCCTTGATCCCCACTCTCTGCATGCCACCATCCAGCCAACTCCTTACCCACAGAGTGCTCCACAGAGCTTTTGATAGCTTTTGAGTTTTTTCACTGATAAAGTTTTACCTGTAGTCTGTAAGTTTAACATTTGAAAGATTCCCCAAGAGGCATTAGGAATTTTTTTTTTTTGGTGTTGTGGTTTTTTTTTTTCTCTCCCCCTAAAAGGCTTCAGGAGAGTTGAGCAAGGAGACTGCAAGATGAGCTGTAGGAGTGCAGAGCAAATGCTTTTTGTGTTACTGGCATCTCTTACGTGTATGCTCAGCCTTGTTTTGCATTCAGCATGCTTTTTTTTTTTTTTTTTTGCTCTAGAGCTGGTGCTAAAAAGGTCTGGAAAAATCTCTGGGGAGTTCCTTGAGAGCAAAGGTGGATTATAATGTTAACACATGAAAAACTGGAGGGGTGTTGCAAGGAACTGCTGCAGCTGATGCTGTGCAGGACTGGGTGACTGCAGGTGTATGATGATAGTGCTTGAAATGCAACGATTGAATGGTAGGAAACTTCCCCAGTGTCCTTTGGGAAATAGGACTGCTGCTACAGCCTTTGGTTGGAGAATGGCACTGAAATATGTCTTGTGAGTCTTAGTCTTAGCTAATTTTGGTAAATCAACCTCCCTTCAGGTAGTTGTAGACAGCAATGAGCTCTGCTCTGAGCCTCCTCTTCTGCAGGCTGCACACCCCCAGCTCCCTCAGCCTCTCCTCACAGGGCTGTGCTCCAGGTCCCTCCCCAGCCTTGCTGCCCTTCTCTGGACATGTTCCAGCACCTCAACATCTTTCTTAAATTGAGGAGCCCAGAACTGGACACAGCACTCAAGGTGTGGCCTGATCAGTGCTGAGTCCAGGGGCAGAATAACCTCCCTGGTCCTGCTGGCCACACTGTTCCTGCTCCAGGCCAGGATGCCATTGGCTCTGCTGCCCACCTGGGCACACTGCTGCCTCCTGTTCAGCTCCTATCTCCCAGCATCCCCAGGTCCCTCTCTGCCTGGCTGCTCTCAGCCACTCTGTCCCAATCCTGTAGTGCTGCTTGGTGCTGTTGTGGCCAAAGTGTAGAACCTGCCACTTGGGCTTGTTAAAACTCCTTGCCTTGGGCTGTGCCCATCTGTGCAGCCTGTCCAGGTCTCTCTGCAGGGCTCTCCTGCCCTCTATAACAGGTCAGCAGTTCCTCCCATCTTGTTGTCATCTGCAAACTTACTGATGTTAGACTCAATCCCCGTGTCCAGATCATCCATGAAGATACTGAATCAGTCCCAGTTCACTCCCAAATGGTTCAGCTGCTCTTCCCAGGAGCAGCAGTTGGTGTGTGTTTGGAAAACAGCCCATTTTGAGAAGTGGAGTAGTGCAGCAGTCTTTGAAGGAATCACAGAGTCGTTTTGGTTTTATAAAGTCTTCTAAGATTGAGTACAGTTATCATGGCCTGAAGTGCCAGTCCCCATGTTTCTTGAACACCCATTGTTCCATGTCCTATCCCAGGGAGCAAGTGAGCAGAGCCTGTCCCCCCACTCCTGACCCCTAGCCCATCAGATATTTATAAACATTTATTAGATCCCCTCTCAGTCTTCTCTTCTCCAGACTAAGCAGCCCCAGGTCCCTCAGCCTCTTCTCATCAGGCAGTGGTCCAGTCCCCTCAGCATCCTGGTAACCTTCTGCTGGCCCTCTCCAGTACATCTCTGTCCCTTTTCAACCGAGGAGGCAAAACTGAAGGCAGTACTCAAGATGAGGTCTCATCAGGGCAGAGCAGATAAGGGGAGGAGAACCTCCCTTGATCTGCTGGACACACTCTGCTTGATACACTGCAGGATCCCATTAGCCCTTCTGCAGCACAGGAGGTTGCAGCTCAACACAAGGGGGAACCTCTTTCCTGTAAAGGTCCCAGAGCACTGGCACAGGCTCCCAGAGAGGTTGTGGAGTCTCCTTCTCTGGAGCCTTTCATGGTCTGTTTGGACATGTTCTTCTGTGACCTGAGCTAGATTGTCTGGTCCTACTGTGGCAGGGGAGTTGAACTTGATCTCTTTGGGTCCCTTCCAACCTGACATCCTGTGATCCAGAAGGATGCTGTGAGAAATGGTGTTAAAGGTTTTTCTGAAGTCAGGTTTTCCTTGTATTTGGTTCCTTCTTCTGTCCTTCACGTCCCATCTAACTTTTCCATTATAAAGTTTCTTGCCTGTATCTCTCATTTGAAATTCAGATAAGCCAAGATGGCATTTCTGTGAGTGGTGTGAAATAGGCTGTTTGGTCAGCTTGGCAGAGTTTCGGGGAGACAGCTGGAATGCAGCAAGCAGTCATATCAGTCCAGTTCTGGCCCCTGCTTTGTGTCCAGTTCTGAGCACCTCAATTCAAGAGGGATGTTGAGGTACTGGAGTGTGTCCAGAGCAGGGTGACAAAGGTGGTGAGGGGCCTGGAGCACAGCCCTGTGAGGAGAGGCTGAGGGAGCTGGGGGTGTGCAGCCTGGAGAAGAGGAGGCTCAGGGCAGACCTCATTGCTCTCTACAACTACCTGAAGGAAGACTGTAGCCAGGTGGGGTTGGGCTCTTCTCCCCGGCAACCAGAGACAGAAAGAGGGGACACAGTCTCAAGTTGTGCCAGGGGAGGTCTAGGCTGGATGTTAGGAGGAAGTTCTTGCCAGAGAGAGTGATT
>VWZI01022965.1:34358-47893 GCA_013396835.1 Psilopogon haemacephalus
AAAAAGAGAGAAAGAAAAAAAAAAAAAAGAAAAAGGAAAAAAAATAGGAAAAAAGAGAAAAAAAATACAAAGAGAAAAAGAGAGAAAGAAAAAAAAGAGAAAAAAGAGAGAGAGAGAAAAAAAGAAGAGAGAAAAAAAAAGGAAAAAAAAGGAAAAAAAGGAAAAAGAAAAAAGCAAAAGCCTCATCTCTATGGCAGGTTTTGTATGCTTTAGTCCAGCTTTTGACGTGACAATGTTTAATAGCATTATGGCTCCTAATCCTCTAGTGGTGGCTTGGGGAATTCCTAGAAGGCAGGGAGGGAGAGGTGAGGAGCTGTGCTGGGCTGCTCCGTCAGGGTGAGCGAGCTGCACTCTGCCCTCTGGAAGGGACAGTAAGGCTCAATCTGGGCAGCCAAGGAGCACAGGGTCTGCTTTGAGGACTGCAGAGTTTCTACCCTGGGTTTGCCTGCTGAGGACAAAGGAGGCATTATGGTTCCAGAAATGTGCTGCTTGCTTTTCTGGGTCAGGAAGAACAGTGGAAATTAATTTGCACATCTAAGTGCCTGATACAAAGTGGTGTTTTATACTTCAGTAGTTTGCCTCTGATGGTTTTATTTTTGGTGGGGCTGCTTTTGCTGTGACCTTGTGGCCAAGAGGGCCAATGGGATCCTGGGGTGTATTAGGAAGAGTGTGTCCAGCAGATCAAAGGAGGTTCTCCTCCCCCTCAAATCTACCCTGGGGAGACCTCGTCTTGAATACTGACTTCAGTTTTGGGCTCCCCAGTTTGAGAGGGACAGGGATCTGTTGGAGAGGGTCCAGTGGAGGGCTACGAGGATGCTGAGGTGATTGGAGCACTGCCTGATGAGGAGAGGCTGAGGGACCTGGGGCTGCTTAGTCTGGAGAAGACTGAGAGGAGATTTAATGAATGTTTATAAATATCTGATGGACTGGGGGTGAGGAGTGGGGGGACAGGCTCTGCTCACTGCTCCCTGGGATAGGACAAGGAGCAATGGATGTAAATTGTGCTTGAGTGCTGGAGGTCAGGAGTGTGCAAACAGGCTCTGCTCACTGCTCCCTGGAATAGGACAAGGAGCAATGGATGGAAGCTGCAGCACAGGGGTCTCTACCTCAGCACAAGAGGGAACTTCTTTACTGTAAGGGTCACAGAGCACTGGCCCAGGCTCCCCAAAGAGGTTGTGCAGTCTCCTTCTCTGGAGCTTTACCTGGCCTGTCTGGATATGTTCCTGTGTGACCTGAGCCAGATTGTCTGGCCCTGCTCTGGTAGGCAGGGTTGGACTCGATGATCTCCTTGGGTCCCTTTCAACCTCTGACATCCTGTGATGGCCTGAATTCCAGCGAAGTGAGTTAGAGCAATCTGAATTTACTGCTGTATGGGGTGTGTGGGGCACTGAGGAAGGAGCAAGCATGCTCCAGCATCTGAGTCCTGTGGTCTCAGAGGGTTTTCAAGTGCTCAGCTGTCACTGGTCAGAGCAGGGTTGCGGGTGAGGAAGTGCCTTCTGAAGCCTCATGCAAATCCTGCATTGGGTAGACTTGTCCTGATGCTCAAGATGAAAGCTGAATGCACCTAAACCTTCTATTTTTATAGATGCCTTCCTAGCATGGTATTTTGAGAACATGAAGAAGCCAGAATCTCTTTGGTGTTGTGACATTCCTGCTATTTTAAAAGCAGCTTTTCTTTTTAGTCAAAATAAAAAGCTGATAAGCATTCAAGGTGTTGTTCAGCTGTGGTCTCTTTGCAGCTCTCATTGCAGTGTTGGTTTTATGCTGTCATTTCAGGAGGACTTCATCAGATTTCTGCAGGAAGGTTTATGTTCTTGAACATCCAGGTTTCAATCTGCTGGAGGGCAGGGATGGCATCCAGAGGGACCTGGACAGGCTGCAGAGGTGGGCACAAGCCAACCTCAGGAGGTTCAACAAGGCCAAGTGCAAGGTCCTGCAGCTGGGCTGAGGCAATGCCAAGCACAAATCCAGGCTGGGCAGTGAGTGGCTGGAGAGAAACCCTGAGGAGAGGGACTTGGGGATGCTGGTGGAGGAGAAGCTCAAGATGAGGCAGCAGTGTGCACTTGCAGCCCAGAATGCCAAGCAGAGTGGGGTGTATTAGAAGGGCTGTGGTTAGTAGGTCGAGAGAGGTTCTCCTGCCTCTCTACTCTGCCCTTGTTAGGCCACATCTGGAGTATCGTGTCCAATTCTGGAGCCCCCCAGTTCAAGAAGGACAGAGAGCTGCTTGAGAGAGTCCAGCACAGAGCCACAAAGATGATTGAGGAAGTTGAACATCTTCCTTATGAGGAGATCCTGAGGGAGCTGGGGCTGTGCTGCTTGGAGGGGAGGTGACTGAGAGGTGACCTCAGCAATGGTTATCAATATGTGCAGGTGAGTGGCAGGAGGCTGGAGCCAGGCTCTGCTGGGTGATGCCCAGGGACAGGACAAGGGGCAGTGGGTGGAAGCTGAGGCATAGGAGGTTCCATGTGATCCTGAATAGGAATTTTTTCCCTGTGAGGGTGACAGAGCACTGGGACAGGCTGCCCAGGGAGGTTGTGCTGTCTCTCTCTCTCAGGAGATGTTCATTAACTGTCTGGGTGCATTCCTGTGTGATCTGCTCTAGGTGATGCTGCTCTGGCAGGGGGGCTGCAGCAGGTGATCTTTGGAGGTCCCTTCCATCCCCAGACATTTTTATGATGCTATGATTCTCCATCTATTCTACCTTCTGCATACTGCAGCAGCCTGTGGTGATTGCTGGTAGAATTAGATGTTGCATGGAGGATGCCTAGCAACTGTAGTTTTTAGGTCTCTGCCAAGTTGTTAAAGGTGCAAAACTGTTAAATGGGTGCAGTGTTCTCTGGAGGATGTTCTAGTGGGAGGTGTCCCTGGCTATGGTGGGGGGTTGGAACTGGATGAGTTTTGAGATCCCTTCCAACTGAAACCATTCTATGAATTGTGATGGTGCTGAGGTTGTGATTCTGGAGCTGTGGATGAGACTGTCCCTCCAGCCCTCCTTCATCTTCCCTTTTAGGGATCCATCCAGAGGGATGGGCTGGAGAGCTGTGCCCAGACCAACCTCAGGACGTTCAACAAGGCCAAGTGTAAGGTCCTGCACCTGAGTTAGAGCAATCCCAAGCACAACTCCAGGCTGGGTGGGGAATGGCTGAGAGCAGCCCTGAGGAACAGGACCTGGGGGTGTGGGGCTCAAGATGAGGCTGCAGTGTGAGTGCAGCCCAGACAGCAACTGTGTGCTGGGCTGCAGCAAGAGCAGCTGTGGGCAGCAGGGCAAGGGAGGGGATTCTGCCCCTTGGCTCTGCTCTCCTCACACCCCACCTGCAGCACTGTCTGCAGTTCTGGAGTCCCCAGCATAGAAAGGACATGGAACTGCTGGAGCCAGTCCAGAGGAGGCCACCAAGATGCTGAGAGGGCTGCAGCAGCTCTGCTGTGAGGACAGGCTGAGAGAGTTAGGGCTCTGCAGCCTGGAGAAGAGAAGGCTGCCAGGAGGTTTGCAGTGAGGGTGGTGAGACACTGGCACAGGTTGCCCAGGGAGGTTGTGGCTGCTCCCTCCCTGGAGGTGTTCAAGGCCAGGCTGGATCAGGTCTTGAGCGACCTGTTCTAGTGGGAGGTGTCCCTGCCTATGGCACAGGGGGGTTGAACTGGCTGGGCTTTGAGGTCCTCTCCAACCTAAACCATTTTATGATTTCTTTTGCTAAAGAAGTCACTTTCTGTTTTCTTTCAGTTTTCCTGCATTTGCCTTCCCCTTGCTGCTGAGATCTGTTCTAACTTATGATCTTTCCTGCTGCGTCCAAATCAGTTTAGATGTCACAGGGCACCTCCAGCCATTAGGAGCTCAGTGGTTTGGTATTTCCTTTAAATGTCTCAGTTCTAGCAATTTGCTACAGCCTTTCTAAGACCTGTCTTAAAATGTTATCTCTCAGTCGTTGTTCAGAGGAGGTGGTTTGAGGCCCCATCCCTGGAGGTGTTTAAGGCTGTGGGCAGCCTGATCTAGGGTAGGGTGTTCCTGGGCATGGCAGGGGGGTTGGAACGAGATGATCCTTGTGGTCCCTTCCAACCCTGACTGATTCTGTGATTCTGTGATATGATGCCTGGTGAAATTTTTGAGGTTGGCACACTTATTTATTTAGTAATGAATAATCAGCAAGCCATGAATGTTCCTTTTTTTGGTTTGTTGTTGTTGTTGTTTTTGTTTTTTGTTTTCTGCCTATCAAAAAACCTCTGAGAAGGTTTGAGGCCATTTGCAGCTAAGGTGAATGTTGAGAATGAGAGGAGGGGGAAGAGTCTGAATTTCCCGTGTTTAGCTCTGGAACTGGTAGCGGATGAGATTCTGGTCTGGTCTTGGCTATCAGCCTTGTGTCTGAGTTCACCCTGGGCATTTGTTTGAAGGTAACCATGAACATAAAACTGATCTTCAGTATCCTGTCTTCTGGGGCTTTTGCCTGTGGGTTGTAGGGAATGCCTGTTGCAGCATGGGTACATCCTGTGTTTCCTTTCTGAACTTGGGTGTCGCTCAGAGTGTAGCCTGTTCTCAAGTTACTGGGACACCAAGTTAATGTCTTTGAGTACACTTGGCAGAACAAAGTCGGAGGAATGTGCTTCTTGGGGGAGAAAACTTAGCCTCCCAGTCCTGCAGCAGGAAGAGGGCTAAGGAATGTCTGCGTCTCAGCAAGAAGTCTCAGGCGAGCCTCCTGCTAGCAACGGAGAGGAGCTGTGAGGCTGTGGTGGTGCCTTCCCCAATGCTCCTAGCACATACCAAAGTGCTGTTTTCCTGTCTTAGTAGGAGAAGTTGCTTATGAAATCTTACATTGTCCTGTAAAGCTCAGTACTTGGTACTGCAGCCTGAGGTGGAGGGAGAGCGCTTTGCGCATCAGCATCGTGAGTTGTGGCAGATAAGCACAGCACTTCCCTGGCTGGTGCTTGGAAGCTTCTCCTGCTGTTGGGAAGGGGAAAGAAATCCTGGAGTCATAGCACAGCCCTGCAGCAGCTGCCTTCTCCCCAAAACACATCAGCCAACAAACCAACCGAGCAAGCAGTTGAGTCATGCCTTCATTCTGTTGCTCGTACCCTTGTGTGTCAGGCAGGAGGGAGAAGGCAGACAGCACTGCCTCTGGTGTCCTGCAGGCCATGAGTAACCACCTGCTGCCCACAATGTAGGTGGCGTCTGCCTGTCTCCACTTCCTGGGAAAGATCAGCCGCGAATTCAGGTCAACAACTAAGGTTGCAAAGACCTCTGACCAACGTCAGCCTCTGCTCTTACAACTAGAATAAGCCTTTGACGCTGTCCCACACCACGTCCTGGTCTCCAAGCTGGTGAAACAGGGGTTTGATGAGTGGACCACCAGATGGATAAAGAACTGTCTTGATGGCCACACCCAAAGAGTGGCTGTCAATGATTCCATGTCCAAGTGGAGGCCGGTGAGAAGCAGAGTCCCTCAGGGACCAGACCTGGGACCAGTCTTGTTCAACGTCTTTGTGGGTGACATGGACACAGGCTTTGAGTACAGCCTCAGCAAGTTTGCACTTGCAACCCAGAAAGCCAAGCAGAGCCTGGGCTGCATCAGGAGAAGTGTGGCCAGCAGGGCCAGGGAGGTGATTCTCCCCCTCTACTCTTCTCTGGTGAGACCCCACCTGGAGTACTGCATCCAGTTCTGGAGCCCCTATTACAAGAGGGATGTGGAGATGCTGGAGTGTGTCCAGAGAAAGGCCACGAGGATGCTCAGAGGGCTGCAGCACCTCTGCTATGAGAACAGACTGAAAGAGTTGGGGCTGTTGAGTCTGGAGAAAAGGAGGCTCCCAGGTGACCTTCTTGTGGCCTTCCAGGATCTGAAGGGGGCTACAAAAAAGCTGGGGAGGGTCTTCTTAGGCAATTGAATGGTGAGAGGACTAGGGGGAATGGAGCAAAGCGGGAGGTGGGGAGATTCAGATTGGATGTGAGGAGGAAGTTGTTGAGCATGAGAGTGGTGAGAGCCTGGAATGGGTGCTTGGGGCCACATCCCTGGAGGTGTTTTTGGCCAGGCTGGCAGAGGCTGTGGGCAGCCTGATCTAGGGTAGGGTGTCCCTGGACATGGCAGGGGGGTTGGAAGTGGCTGATCCTTGTGGTCCCTTCCAATTCTGACTGATTCTTTGAAATGAAGGTGGAACTCTAAATACCAGCTGAGTACTTGCTTCTATCTGGGTTGTAATTATGGAATTATGGGCTCACAAAACTTTTGCTGTGAATCCTATTGTGGTGGTTTAGCAGTTACCTCTCCCCCCCATCCCCCCCTTTGAAATAACCCAGACTAGGACTCAATTGGCTGGAAGTTAAGGAATGAAGCTTTGTATTTACAGCTTTGCACAATATACTGGCAGATATCTACAATGTAGAATAGACATTTACAAATATATACAGTAAAAAGGTAATACAAAAAAGCACCACAGCCCTTCCAGAGATCAAAATCCCTAAGAGGGGTTTCTAACCACCCCTACCACCTTCCCTCTTTCCCCAATCTTATCTCACCATCTGTTGTATGCAGCAGATAGGTGAAGGTAGATTGGCCATGGGGGTTAGCAGCAGGAAAGAAGTTAGTGGAATTATTCAGATTCAGTACAAAAGGCAGGGAGAAAAGAACCATGCAAGAGCAGCCTGGAGTGGTCTGAAGCAGTCTGACTTATCTATAGTTGGGTTACAACTCTTAAAACATTTTTTTTTTTCCTTTCTCAGTAAACCTATGAGTGAAGTAGCACCCTCAGTGTTTTCCTCTCTCAGCCTATGGTCTGATTTCTCATTCAAATCCTACAACTAGTTCTAACCAGCACACCAGTCCCTTGGTGACCAGCGGTCAGGACAGGTGGTGGTTTGGCCAAGAGCTAAGTGCTGAAACTGGTTGCGACATGAGAAGAGGGAACCCTGTGTGAAATCTGGGGCATTGTGAACCTGGCAGTGGCAGTGGTGGTCAGGTGTCTCTTGAAGCAGGCAGAGGACGTCGTTGGCCACACATCTCAGGCATGGCAGTTGGCACAGTCCACTTCAGTCTGAAATAAACCTGGCTTTACAGGCTCACAGGATGTCAGGGGTTGGAAGGGACCCAAAGAGATCATTGAGTCCAACCCCCCTACCACAGCAGGACCAGACAATCCAGCTCAGGTCACACAGCAACACATCCAGACAGGCCTTGAAAGGCTCCACAGAAGGAGACTCCACAACCTCTTTGGGGAGCCCGTGCCAGTGCTATTTTGTCTGATTATACAGGGACCCTGGGGTGTATTAGGAAGAGAGACCAAGGGAGGTTCTCCTCTCCCTCTACTCTGTCCTCGTGAGACTCCATCTTGAATACTGACTTCAGTTTTGGGCTCCCCAGTTGAAGAGGGACTGGGATCTGCTGGAGAAGCTCCAGTGGAGGGCTGCAAGCGTGATGAGGGGACTGGAGCACTGCCTGGTGAAGAGAGGCTGAGGGACCTGGGGCTGCTTAGTCTGGAGAAGAGAAGACTGAGAGGGGAATTATCAATGTTTATAAATATCTGAGGGCTGAGGGTCAGAAGGGAGGGTGCCAGGCTCTGCTCACTTGCTGCCTGGGATAGCACAAGGAGCAGTGTGTGTAAGGGAGCAGCCACAACCTCCCTGGGCAACCTGTTCCAGTGTCTCGCCACCCTCACTGCGAAGAATTTCTTCCTAACATCCCGTTCAAATCTCCCCTCCGCCAATTTGAACTCATTCCCCCTCGTCCTGTCATTACAAGACTTTGTGAAAAGTCTCTCCCCAGCCTTGCTGGAGGCCTCCTTCAGATACTGGAAGGTCTTCCAGACTCTTCTGATGCATCTGTCAAAGGGATTGTATTAACTGAGGGAAGGACTTTGTCAGGTGGAAACGCAGAGGAACAAAAAAAACAAAGGAACTTTCAACATTTTGGTTTTCTCAACTAACAGTAGCAATTGAGCATTTCAAGAGCCTGATATTCAGAAATGCTTTTGCCTGAGCTCTTCTGCATCATTTTTTTTTTTTTGTTGAGGTGGTGCAGTCACTATGCTGAGCTCTGCCACGCTGGCTGAGGAAGCTCTGTTTTGCATTCCCTTGGTGCTAAAGAGACTCTTCATCTGCTCACCGAGTTTCCATGCACATATGTAATTGCACGCAGCTAGAAACACCCAGAGTGAAATTAAACCCTGAAAGTTGCTGGGAGAAGCTGAAGCTTTGGCAGGATTGAGTTCAGCAGTGCAGAGACTCTTCAAGCCTGTGGATACCGTGGGACTGGTCTGGCAGGGTTGGTTAGCCTTGTCCAGAGGTGCTTGGAGTTTGAGGTGATGGTGCTGGGCACTGGGGATAGATTCCTGGGGCTGTGCCTTTAGATCATGAATGTCAACATCTGAGCCAGTTTTCTAAACTCTGTGGGTTGATGGTGTGCTTCCCTGAGTTGTGTAGGTTGGAAGAGGCCTCCTGAAGTCATTTGTCCAAACCCCACCTTTCTCAGACTCTCTTAGATAGCTGCCAGGGAAGGAGATGAGCTGCACGTAATGAGTGCTTGTTCCTCTTGACTGACTGAATGTGATCATAGAATGGCTTAGGTTGAGAAGGGACCTCAAAGCTCAGCCTATTTCAACCCCCCTGTGCCATAGGCAGGGACACCTCCCACTAGAACAGGTTGCTCAAGGCCTCATCCAACCTGGCCTTGGACACCTACAGGGAGGTTGTGGATGACGGAATCACCTAACGTGATCTTTGATCATGTTGGGCGATTCTGTCATCCACAACCTCCCTGGGCAACCTGTGCCACTGTCTCACCACCCTCACTGCAGACAACTTCCTCCTAACATCCAGATTCAATCTCCCCTCTGCCACTTTAAACCCATTCCTCCTCATCATCTCCTTACAAGACCTTGTGAATAGTCTCTCCCCAGCCCTCCTGTAGGCCCCTGTCAGATACTGGAAGGCCACTCCAAGGTCTCCTGGAAGCCTTCTCTTCTCCAGGATGCAGAGCCCCAACTCTCTCAGGCTGTCCTCAGAGCAGAGCTGCTACAGCCCTCTCAGCATCTTGGTGGCCTCCTCTTCACTGGCTCCAACAGTTCCAATTCCTTGATGATAACGCATGGGTGGGCACTATCCCTGTGCTTATAGCACATAGGATATGTGAATTTCTTTCTTCAGATCCTGTTATAGAATTGTGATCTTCTCCATACACAGCCTGGATGTTGACTTTTTTCTGTAGGCAATGTGCTGCAGGCCTATAAAATGATGTTCTATAAGGGGATGCTTATGTGCTGTCTTCTGCCTTTGAGAGGCTGAGGCAGCTGGTGGTGTGCAGCCTGGAGAAGAAGAGGCTCAAGGGTGACCTCATTGCTCTCTACAGCTACCTGAAGGGAGGTCGTAGTCAGATGGGGCTGGCCTCTTCTCCCAAGCAAGCAGCAACTGAATGAGGGGACACAGTCTCAAGTTGTGCTGGGGAGGTAAAGGCTGGATGTTAGGAGGAAGCTCTTGCCAGAGAGAGTGATTGGCATTGGAATGGTCTGCCCGGGGAGGTGGTAGAGTCACTGTCGCAGGAGGTGGTGGAGTCACCATCCTTGGAGGTGTTGAAGCAAAGCCTGGATGGGGCACTTAGTGCCATGGTCTGGTTGATTGGATAGAGCTGGGTGCTAGGTTGGACTGGATGACCCTGGAGCTCTCTTCCAACTTGTCTGATTCTGTGATTCTTTCTACTGCTGCTAGTACCAGTTGAACAGCTTCAAGGGTGGGAGAATGCAGATGAGACCTGTGTGTGTGTGTTGCACCTGTGGAGTACAGGTGTTCTGTGGGTTAAAATGCAGCAGCAGATACAGAAGACAGTTTGGCTACATCTGGAGCCCTACACCCTTGGAGAACAAACGCTCCCCTCAGTAGCTCTGTAGTGGGAAGGTTGACTCATTCCTCGTTTAGCAGATACCTCGTTAACCTTCTATTCTGGTGGCATTTACTCTTTCCTGTCCCTGTTAGATAAGTCTTACAAGGCCCGAAACAACAGATTTCTTTTAGTGCACCCTGCGAGAGGAGGGAAAGAGCTCTTAATGTAGGTGGCTTGGCAAAATATTCTAGTCAAGTCAGCTATTTGGCCTGCTACCCAGCCTTGGGTACGTAATCTTTGGCTGCTGCCAAAATGCCATTCTAATTAAGTTGACACAGTCTCCGAAGCCTGGGTGGTATTACTTTGGTTTTCGTTGCTGAGCTTTCCAGCGCTGCGTTTTGAAAGGCTGGATGGAAACTGTGACACTTGGAACCTCACCAGGGTCTTCATTAAGCCAGGATTTCAGTCACCTTGTGACCCGCAGGATCAAAGGAAGGAGTATTCTCTTTCTTCCCCTCTCCGCAGGTGCGAGTTAATAGCAATAAATAAATGTGCGCCGCTGCACATGGAACATGTGGCCACTTGGCCGGGCTTCAGCTTTCTGTTGAACGTTAACACATTAACCCTTCTACAAAATATTAACCTGTCCTGTTATTTTCTGTTCTGTTTACACTTGGTTCTGCTCTGTTTGTCCCAGAGTGGTATAGTTTGCAAATAAGTCAGCGTACTTGCTTTTGAGGTGTCACCTTAAAGCTGTTTGTCGCGAGCCGAGAAGCCTGAAGGGGTAAGAAAGACTTTTTTTTTCTTTTTTTTTTTTTTTTTTTTTTTTTTTTTTTGTTTTTTTTTTCTTTTTNTTTTTTTTTGGCGTTTCCTATCTCGTTTTGTTTGTTTAGTTCCTTGGTTATTTTCGACATTCCCAGCCTGTCTCCCAGAATAGAGCAGGGGTGATAGTGTAGCTGCCTCGCGAGTCAGGCGCTTCAGCGGCTCCTCTGTTCCTGCTGCTGACTCTAAGCCACCCGTGGATTTGGAGCTCGGGCGTTGCATAACGCCAGCAAATGTAGCAGAGATTACAAAATGGTCTCCTTGCTCTAGGAAGAGGTTGTTGTTAGCGAGGCAACGTGGAAATATGCGAGGTATCTGTGACATCATGGGATGGTTTGGGAGTTAGACATGTGCTGTCCGTCCGTCCGTGTCTCCCCCCCACCCCCGCCAATGAATTCACCCAGGCTAGACTCAGCCAGCTGGAAGTTAAGGAATGAAGCTTTATATTCCCAGCTCAGCCCGAGATACAAGCAGGTATTGACAACAGGTTACAAATATTTACAGCTAGATACAGAACTAGACAAGTTGAAAGTAATACAGAAATACAGTACCCCTCCTGCGAATAAGAGTCCCCAGGAGGGGTTCCCAACCACCCTTCCACCTGATCTAGTGGGAGGTGTCCCTGCCTATGGCGGGGGGGTTGGAACTGGAGGATCTTTGAGGTATCTTCCAACCTAAACCATTCTATGATTCTCCACCCCCTAACCTTATCCCAGAATCTGCCTTAAGTGCAAGGTGAGTTGGAAGGATTAGCCAGGAGGCTACTCAGATTGGGTTAGACAGATCCAGCTAGAAGGCAAGGAGAGGCAGAGACCAACAGCCAGAGCTCAGACCAGAGTGACTCTGTCTTATCTATGTTTATGTCCTTGCTTTAGTACATCTCAGTAAATCTATGAGTGAAGTAGACATCACCATGTGTTCTGTTTTCACAGCCTGAAATCTGTTTTTTCTTATTAAAATATTCCAGTTAGCCTCAAAGCAGCACAAGTTGCCATCCCTGGAGGTGTTCAAGGAAAGATTGGGTGTAGCACTCAGTGGCATGGTCTAGTTGATGTGGTGGTGTTAGGTCACAAGTTGGACTTGATGATCTTAGAGGTCTTGATCTCGCTTCAGTACTTCCTGTGATTCTGGAATTCACAAGTTACAATACACCTCCTAGAAATCAGAGTCCCCAGGAGGGGCTCCCAACCAGCCTTTCACCTTCTCTCCACCCCCCAACCTTATCCCAGAATCTGCTCTGTGTGCAAGGTGAGTTGGAAGGATCGGCAGAGGGGGTTAGAAGCAGAATGATGAGTTGGGTTACACAGATCCAGGCAGAGACACAGACTCCAACAGACAGACCCAGGCTGCTTTATCTATGTTTGTGTCCTTGCTTTCATACGTCTCAGCAGACCTGCGAGTGAAGCAGACGTCGCCAGTGTTTGCTTTTCACAGCCTATCATCTCTTTTTTTTTTCTTTTTTTTTTCTTTTTCATTAAAACATTCCAGTTAGCCTCAAACCAGCACACATCAGCATCTTAAAATTGCAGGTGGTGTGTTGTAGTTGAGCATGCTCTGGCACTGTGTGTGCGTGACTGCAGAGGAGTGAATCCTTGCAGCTTCTGGATCGTGTACTGCAGGCTGCACTGGCTCAGTCAAGGGTGCATGGGTTAGCCAAGGTGTGGTGATTCTACAGTTCCCCACCCCCCCACACACTTTGAAATAACCCAGGCTGGAACTCAGTCAGCTGAAAGTTAAGGAAATGAAGCTTTATATTACAGCTCTGCACAATATACAAGCAGACATTTACTATATATCACAGCTATTTTTGGATATGTACGGTGAAAAGGTAATACAGAAACACCACAGCCCTTCTGGAGATCAGAGTCCCCAGGAGGGGTTTCCAGCCACCCTACCACCTTCCCTCCACTTCCCAGTCTTATCCCACTATGTGTCTTACGTGCCAGGTAAGAGAGGTAGATCGGCCAAGGGGTAACCCCTGGGATGAGGTTGGGGGGTGGAGAGAAGGTGGAAGGGTGGTTGGGAACCCCTCCTGGGGACTCTGATTCCTGGTAGGGGTACTGTATTTCTGTATTACTTTTAACTTGTCTATTTCTGTATCTAGCAGCAGGAAAGTAGTTAGTGAAGTTACACAGATCCAGCTATGAAGGGCAGGGAGAGAGATGCAGCAGCCAGCATAATGAAACAGCTCTGTCTTATCTTTGTTCTGATTCTAACATTTATTCCATTTCAGTAAACAAATGAGTGAAGGAGTCACTGGAATGTTTTCCTTTCTCAGCCTATAACCTAATTTCTTACTAAAATCCTCCAATGAGTTCAAACCAGCACACAAGGGTTTCTTTGGGTTATCCTTTGCACTTCTTGCACTTCTTTACTATGTTCTGGAATAGAGGAGACTTTCTGTTTGCATCTAGAGCCACAGAGGATTTGGTGGAGTTGCCTTGCACTCTTTGCAACTAGAGGTGGAGTTGGCCATCACCTACTTTCTCAGAGCTTGTGTGGTTCAGGGCTTGTATACATGGTTGAGCTCCTCGTGGCTTTTAGTTACTGCTTAGCAGCTACACTATGGTAGCTCCTACCCTGCTGTGCATGGGAGAGAAAATGAGTTTCCTTGGGTTTTTTTAACTCACTACTATTGGTTACTGCTTTGCTACATCTCAGCTGATTTGTGGTATCTTTAGCTATTTAAACAGTTGAGTTCTTTGGAATAAATTATTTGGGAGTACATTACCCCAACACTTCTTTATTATATTCTGGAATAGAGGAGACTTTCAGTTTGCATCTAGAGTCACAGAGGATTTGGTGGAGTTGCCTTGCACTCTTTGCAACTAGAAGCAGAGTTGGCCATCACCTGCTTTCTTGGAGCTTATGTGGTTCAGGGCTGGCATACATGGTTGAGATCACCGCGGCCTGGAGTGTATGGTA
>VWZI01022966.1:6588-32555 GCA_013396835.1 Psilopogon haemacephalus
CAGCCTGGAGTTGTGCTTGGGATTGCATCAACCCAGGTGCAGGACCTTACCCTTGGCCTTGTTAAATTTCATGAGCTTAGCATCTGTGATTATGCTCAGTTTGAAGTTGTTTGACCTCCAGCACACCAGGTGTGGCCTCAGCAGTGCTTGTCCAGGGTACAATCCCTGCCCTGCTCCTGCTGGCCACACCATTGCTGATGCAGGCCAGGCAGCTGGTGGCCTTCTTGGCCACCTGGGCACACCGTGGCTCATCTTCAGCTGACTGTCCATCAAACTCCCAGGCACTTGGCCTTCTCCAGTCTCCTGACACTGACTTCAGCCCAGGGGTCCAGCCTGCCCAGGCACCTCAGCAGAGCCTCCCTATCCCCTGGCAGCCCAGCACTGCCTCCCAGCTCAGTGCCTGGCTGGGGGTGCCTTGATCCCCTTGCCCTGAGTACGCATAAAGGGATCTCCTTTCCCCTTCCTTCAGCATGCCCTTCCTGTCCCAAGGTGTTCAGCTGGCAAAGGGTACCACAGAAAGGCCAAGCTGCTGTTGTGCCCTCCTGCAGCAGAAGGGGAAGTGCTGGCTGCTGAAGCTGGCACAGCAACACCAATGCCCTGAGAGCCTCTCCTCTGCTGCCAGCTGCCTGCAAGCCTGAGATGCTCCTCTGACTGGCAAAAGCAGAACCATGTTCTGGGCTGCAGCAAGAGAGGCATTGCCAGCAGGGCAAGGGAGGGGATTCTGCCCCTTGGCTCTGCTCTCCTCACACCCCACCTGCAGCACTGTCTGCAGCTCTGCAGCCCCCAGCACAAGAAGGACATGGAACTGCTGGAGAGAGTCCAGAGGAGGGCCACAAAGATGATCAGAGGGCTGCAGCAGCTCTGCTATGAGGACAGACTGAGAGAGTTGGGGCTTTTCAGCCTGGAGAAGAGAAGGCTGCCAGGAGACCTTAGAGCAACCTTCCAGTATCTGAAGGGGGCTACAGGAGGGCTGGGGAGGGACTGTTCACAAGGTCTTGTAATGACAGGACGAGAGGGAATGGGTTCAAACTGGCAGAGGGGAGATTTGAAGGGGATGTTAGGAGGAAGTTCTTCACAGTGAGGGTGGTGAGACACTGGCACAGGTGCCCAGGGAGGTTGTGACTGCTCCCTCCCTGGATGTGTTCAAGGCCAGGCTGGATGAGGTCTTGAGCGACCTGATCTAGTGGGAGGTGTCCCTGCCTATGGCACAGGGGGGTTGGAACTGGCTGAGCTTTGAGGTCTCTTCCAACCTAAACCACTCTATGATTCTATGATTTCCTGTTCTTTTTCAGCACCATCACAGCCTACAACCTCCACATCAGCTCCTCCTTGCTTCCTCTCTGCTGATGCCAAAATAGCCCTGATTTAAATGGAATGGCATCTGATGCACGTCACAAAATCTAGCAGGGAAGTGCAGGGCCAGCACTGGCAATTGTCACCAGGCAGGCTGATGCACAAAACATGTTGTGTAAGTGGCACGACTAATCTCTCCCACCAGGCTGCCAGACACAGATGTCCAGCCTCATTTAAAATAGCCCCAAGCCCAAAAGAACTACTTGGGAGGTTTGGTTTGTTGGTTTGGGGTTTTTTAGGGGTTTTTTTGTGGTTTTTTTTTTTTAATGTATGCATAATGAAGACCTTTAATTACAGGAAGCCTCCAAAATATTCTATTATTCTGCTGAAGAGGCAACGAGGGCTAGAGGAGGTGGCATCACCTGGATTGCATTGGACCCCTCAAAACACTGTGGAGGGACCCAGCCAGAACACTTCCCAGCTGGTCTTGCCTGCACATTCCACTGAACCTCTGGACCCCAAACACTCAAAACATTTTTTTTTGTACTAACAATCACAGAGTCACAGAGCCACAGAAAGTCAGGGGTTGGAAGGGACCTCCAGAGGTCATCCAGTCCAATCCCCCTGGCACAGCAGCATTACCCAGGGCAGGGCACACAGGAACACATCCAGGTGGGCTTGGAAAGGCTTAGCAGAAGGAGACTCCACAACCTCTCTGGGCAGCCTGCTCCAGGCCTCCAGCACCCTCACACCAAACAAGATTCTCCTTATGCTGAGGTGGAGCTTCCTGGGTTCCAGCTTGTGCCTGTTGTTGCTTGTCCTACCCCTGGGCACCACCAAACAGAGCCTGGCACCTTCATCCTGACCCCCAGCCCTCAGCTATTGATAGACACTGATCAGATCCCTCTCAGCCTTCTCCTCTGCAGACTCAGCAGCCCCAGGGCTCTCAGCCTTTCTTCACAGCAGAGCTGTTCCACTCCCTTCAGCATCCTCCTAGCTCTCTGCTGGACTCCCTTCAGCAGGTCCTTGTCTGTCTTGAACTGGGGAGCCCAGAACTGGACACAAGATTGCAGCTGTGGTCTCAGAAGGGCAGGATAACCTCCCTAGCCCTGCTGGCCACACTTTTCCTGATGCCCTTCAAGATGCCACTGGCCCCAACAGGGCACATTGGTGGCCCATGCAGAACTTGCTGCCCACCAGCACTCCAAGCTCTTTCTTCATGGGACTGCTTTGCAGCAGGATGACTTCTCTACAGGTGCCTGATATTTTTTTACTCCAACAGCAAAAATATTTAAGGAAATTCTAATCCCTTCCCCAGTCCTGCTGCTCACACTCATCCTGATCCAAGCCAGGATGTTGGTGACCTCAGCCACTTGTGCACACTGCTGGCTCACCTTCAGCTGGCTGTCAGCCACCATCCCCTGGGCATTCTCTGATGGACAGTTTCCAGCCACTCTGCCCCAGGCCTGGAGTGTTCATGGGGTCTTTATGACCCAAATGCAGCACCCACCACCTTGTTGAACCTCATACAACTGACCTCAGTCCATCAATCCATCCTGTTCAGGACCCCCTACAGTCTTCTTGCCATCAAGCCAGTTTAGTGTCATCAGCAAACTTCCTGATGGTGCATCCAAACCCTCACCAGCCTTGCTCCTGCAAACTGCCCTGCTGCTGTTCCATCTGCTCTTGTAACAGAGCAGTCTTCCTGCCTCACACTTCAGAGCCCAGCTGGGCAGGCAGCACTCTCACTTTGGGTTTCTGCACCAACATTGCTTTGCTTGTACCAACAAACAAATCCTCTGATTTAATCATGGAGTCATAGACTGGCTTAGGTTGGAAAGGACCTCAGAGATCATCTACTCTTAACCTCCCTGCCATGGGCAGGGACACCTCTCAACTAGATTTGGCTGCTCAGGACTTCATTCAGCCTAGCCTTGAACACCTCCAGGGAGGAGGCAGCCACAAATTCCCTGGGGAACCTGTTTCAGTCTCACCACCCTCACATTGATGAATTTCTTCCTCAGCTCCAGACTAACCCTGCTCTCCCTCAGCTTCAAACCATCCCCCCTTGGCCAGGTTCTAAACACCCTCATGAAAAAGTCCCTCTGCAGCCTTCCTGGAGGATCCCTTCAGGTATTGGAAGGCAGTTTGAAGGTACTCCCAGAGACTTTTCTACGCTACACACCCCCAGCTCCTTCAGTCTGTCCTCACAGCAGAGCTCCTCCAGTCCTTGGATCATCTTCATAGCCTCCTCTGGCTCACCCCAGCAGCTCTGTGCCCTTCTCAAGCTGGGGACACCAGAGCTGGAGGCAGGATTGGAGATGAGGTCTGAGCAGAGCAGAGCCAAGGGGCACAATCCCCTCTCCTGCCCTGCTGCCCACACTGCTCTGGCTGCAGCCAGCACACAGCTGCCTGCTGGGCTGCAGGAGGCCACTGCTGGCTCCTGGGGAGCTGCTCAGCAACCAACACCCCCAAGGCTTTTTCTTCGAGGCTCAACTCACTCTGCACCCAGCCTGGATTTGTGCCTGAGATTGACCTGATGCAGCTGCAGGACCTTGCACTGTGACTTGTCAATTCTCATGGCTCTGGCCCACTTCTCAGTCCTTCTGGATCCCTCAAGTGAGTTCAGTTGCCCACACAGCTTGCTTTCTTTGCTGATTTTGCTAAAGGTGCCTCAATGCCACCGTCACTATCACTGACAGGGATGTTAAACAGCACTGGAGGCAGTACAGATCCCTGAGGAGCAACAGTTGTCACTGGTCACACCTTTTGAGCCCGCTGTCCACTTCTCAGACCCTTTGAATCTGTCCATCTGGCCAGTTCCTTACCCAGGAGGAGGTCCATCCATGAAGTCCACGTCTCTCCATCTTAGAGACGAGGATGTGATACAGGACAGTGAGAAATGCCTTGCACAAGGCCAGGTAGCTGCCATCAGTTGCTCTTCCCACCTCTGCCAGAGCTGTAACTGTCATACAAGGCCACAGACTGGTCAGGCAGGTTTTGCCCTTTGTGAAGCCATTCCTTTAATAAGACAATCTGCCATGCTGTTTGGAACCCAACACAGAAACCACCTTTCAAAAGGGTAAAACAGTCCCTAAAACCAAGCCTTATGAACTCCCTTTGGCCTGTCTGCAAGATGAACTGGGCATTAAACCTCACTTGCACATCACAAGCCAGAGGACACTGTGCTCTGGAATGGGCTGGATGGTTGCACACAGAGAGTAGTGATCAAGGGCTCAATGTACACCTGCAGACCAGTGCCAAGTGGCTCCCTCAGGGGTCAGTGTTTGGCCCAGTGCTGTTTAACATCTTTGTCAGTGCCATGGACAGAGGAATCAGTGCACTCTAAGCAAGTTTGCAGATGACACCAAGCTGTGTGGCACAGGAGACTGCCAGAGGGCAGGGATCCATCCAGAGGGACCTGCACAGGCTGCAGAGCTGTGCCCAGGCCAACCTCAGGGCATTCAACAAGGCCAAGTGTAAGGTCCTGCACCTGGGTCGCTGCAATCCCAAGCACAACTCCAGGCTGGGTGGTGAGTGCCTGGAGAGCAGCTCTGAGGAACAGGACCTGGGGGTCTGGGTGGATGAGAAGCTCAACATGAGCCTGCAGTGTGCACACACAGCCCAGACAGCAACTGTGTGCTGGGCTGCAGCAAGAGAGGCATTGCCAGCAGGGCAAGGGAGGGGATTCTGCCCCTTGGCTCTGCTCTCCTCACCCCCCACCTGCAGTACTGTCTGCAGCTCTGCAGCCCCCANCAGAGGAAGTCCTTGACAGTGAGGGTGGTGAGGCACTGGAACAGGTTGCCCAGGGCGGTTGTGGCTGCTCTCTCCCTGGATGTGTTCAAGGCCAGACTGGATGAGGTCTTGAGTGACCTGATCTAGTGGGAGGTGTCCCTGCCTGTGACACAGGGGGGCTGGAACTGGATGATCTTTAAGGTCTCTTCCAACCTAAACCATTCTATGATTCTAACAGTTTCAATGCCAACAATTCCCATGCAGTGCCAAATCCAAGCACAGGGTTGTAGATGGTGATGTGCAATGAAATGTGCACTGGGAGACTCCCCAGGGGCTTTATCACTCAGAGAAAAGCTTTCAAAACTGCTGGTCCCCATCATCTGCAGTCCCAATGACCTGAGTTTCACAAACTTTCCTCCCTGAATAAATCTCAAGACATTGGTCTGAGCAGAGATTGATAAAGTGATACTGGCAAGGGGATCATCACCTGCTTCTAGGGAATAAAAGATTTGCTGAGAAAGGAATAGATGAATCCTAGGAGGTGCATCAAGTGTCTCCAGCAGGGCTAGGGAGGTTCTTCTGCCCTGCTGATACCACAGCTGCAACCCTGTGTCCAGTTCTGGGCTCCCCAGTTCAAGAGAGACAGGGACCTGCTGGAGGGAGTCCAGCAGAGAGCTGGGAGGATGCTGAAGGGAGTGGAACAGCTCTGCTGTGAAGAAAGGCTGAGAGCCCTGGGGCTGCTGAGTCTGCAGAGGAGAAGGCTGAGAGGGATCTGAGCAGTGTCTATCAATAGCTGAGGGCTGGGGTCAGGATGAAGGTGCCAGGCTCTGTTTGGTGGTGCCCAGGGATAGGACAAGCAACAACAGGTCCAAGCTGAAGCCCAGGAGGTTCCACCTCAAGCCCAGGAAGAACTTGTTTGGTGTGAGGGTGCAGGAGGCCTGGAGCAGGCTGCCCAGAGAGGTTGTGGAGTCTCCTTCTGTGAAGCCTTTCCAACGACACGTGGAGGTGTTCCTGTGTGCCCTGCTCTGGGTGATGCTGCTGTGGCAGGGAGATTGAACTGGATGACCTCTGGAGGCCCCTTCCAACCCCTGACTTTCTGTGGCTCTGTGACTCTGTGACTGTTAGTACAAAAAAATTGTTTTGAGTGTTTGGGGTCCAGAGGTTGAGTGGAATGTGCAGGCAAGACCAGCTGGGAAGTGTTCTGGCTGGGTCCCTCCACAGAGTTTTGAGGGGTCCAATGCAATCTAGATGATGCCACCTCCCCTGGCCCTCGTTGCCTGCGTGACCTTTTCTAGGTGCTACTTCTCTAGCAGGGCAGTTGGACTGGATGGTCTCTGGAGCTGCCTTCCAACCTCTGAGAGCAAACCATCCCCAGCATTTCACAGCTCTTACTGCTCAGCTGCAGCTATCACCTGGGAAGTGACAGGTGTCAGGGAGCAGACAAAGAGCAATTCAGGCAGTCAGCCCAGCTGCCCACAGCTTGGTCATGACTTAGAGGAGATGCCCCCAGGAAAAGAGATGCTCACTGCTTTGGTAACGAGGATCTGGAGCACGTGAGTTACACACCAGTTACTCACACACCTGCCACACAGCTCACTCATCTGAACGCAGCACTTGATGTTGTTCCCTGAAGTTGAACTAAGGAGAAGTCGTTGCCAAAAACCTCAGAGTTCCACCTTTACAGCACTCTGCCACAGGTCCCTTGCAGAGCTGTGCCTCTGCTCCCAAAGAAGCAATCCTGATTCCTGGTATTCAGACATGTTCCTGTGGTAATCCATGGTGGGATACAAAAGGCTGCTGCCAAACTCTTGCACCCCAGATCAAATTCCCTCATTTACCTTGAAAGACTAAATTGTTAAGAAATTCCTCCCCGTGCCTGAACTGCTGTGTTAGAACAGAGCCTTCCAGCAATGAAGGTGTTTCTCAGAAAGAATCCTACACTTGCTGCCGCAGTGTCTGACCCTCCTGTCACAACAAAGCCGCAGGTTTCCAACAGGAAGCACTGCCAGGAGGAAGGAGAGATGAAATGCTGAGGTGTCCCCATGCCCAGTTAAGTACAGGCTGGTGCTGACAGCCCTGGCCCACACAAGACCCTCAGGGTCTTCTGGAAGGCAGTGGTGAGGTGTGGCTGGAGATGCCAGATGAAAGCCACTTGAGGGAGCAGGAGCAGAGGTTTTGCAGCCCTGTGTAGTGGAAGTCTAATAGGCCTATTAGGTGTCCTCCCTTCTGCTGATGGGGGAAGCAAGGGTGGGAGGAAAACAAAGGCTTGGGCTCTTAAGTCCCTTCCCAAAGCAATCAACAGGCACCCACAGGTGGTTAGGTACTTGTGAATGTCTTGCCCAATAAGGGTCAGCAAGCCCTGGGCTCACCTCATGTGGTCAGCTTGGCAAATGCCATTCTGGTTGGTGAGTCTCTGTGGCCAAAGAGCCTTGGCAAGCAATATCAATAGAGCTAAGCTGCAAGCAGCTGTGCTGCTCTCTGCTGCCTCTGCCTCAGTGTGTGCTGCTCTGCTCTAGGTTCCACTCTGCCTCACTCCTCTCAGCTTGGACAACCTGTTCTGCTCTGCCTCGTGCTTCAGACCAGCTTAGCCCTGATGTTTTGGACTTGAACTGCCTGGAAACTGAAGTGCCTCAAGTTTCCCAGGAGAAGGCATTGAGTGCCTCACACTGTGGTGAGCAGTGCCACCCACATCCTGCTCTCTGCACATCTGCAAGAGCTCCTGCCTGCACCTCTGCCAACCTTCATGCCAAGAGGAACCAGGAGCAGGTCAGAGCTTGTCTACCTCTTTCCCAGCACCCTGCTAGAGCCTGGGAGGATCTGGAAGCCTCTCAAGGGCTATCCAGATGCCAAGCAGCTCCAACACTGCTACAAAGCAACCAGGGACTAGCTCTGAATCCTAATCCACTGCTGTGAGTAGCACAGACTTGCCCTAGGGCTCCAGGCTGCCTATTTATAAGTGGGACAGAGCCATTTTGTGGCTAAACTTTTCCAATATTCTGGCTCTCCCAAATTGATGAACTGCCCATAAGCATCCTGGGGAAGATTTCCTCGACTAAATTAGAACCCAAATGTAACTGGTTTGGAGAGAGTTTGTGGGAAGGGCTTTTGGGAAATAAAAGAACTACAGATTTTTCTCATTCCTGCCTCATTAATTACCCACAATTAATTCACTCTGGGAAGCACTCTGCTGAGCCAAGCAAAGCCAGGGGACACCTGAGAGCCAGCAAGGCCTCCCAAACCTGCACTAGGTTTCTATCACCCCTTACACAGCAACTCAACAGACTGTGGGGAGTAGGTTGGGGATGATTTTGCTTTGGCAGACAAATGCAGAGCATGAGTGACCAAACGGCTCTGAAAAGGAACTCCCCTTTCTGCCTCATTTTTGATGAGCTAATCCAATTCTTCTCTGCTATCAAGAGTTTATTTTTCAGCCAAACCAAAACCTTTACCCAAACAAGTCGAAGCCACAAATGAGGTCACTTGGCCTGCAGATTTTTATAGCTTCCTCAGATTCCTCACTTGGCCTGCAGATTTTTATAGCTTAATCAGAAATTAAACTGCTTACTTGAGTGCAACATCTCTACGCTTCCAGGTACATGGCATTCAAAAACCCAAACCAAAACAAAACCAGCCTCCAAAGGTCCCAAAACATCCTCTGTGTGAGTTTAACAAGCACCTGCCTAAAGTGATAAAATGCAGTGTGAGGGACACTCAACAACCCGAGTCAGAAGAGAGATGGAAAGCCTCATTCAGAAAGGAGAGGGCAAGGACCACAGCTACCTGAGTTTAGTGATGACCTGGAAACACAGCATTGAGCACTCTGTCGTGGAAGGACATATTAGTATTATTTAGGGCAGGATAAGGATAGGACAAGGACTGTGGGATCGTGAGATAAACCTGACCTTGGCTCTCACAGTCCAAGAAGGTGGCCTGGTACAGGCCTCTGGCTCCCATAACATAGTGGCTGCCTCCCACAGGAGTAAAGAGATAAGGGAAAACATCTGGTTTTTTTTAGGAATAACAGATTGTCATGAATATTAATGAATGGCATTCTGCTTAATTACACCAACCAATTAGCATGCTCCTGGTTAGGATGGACAGCATCCTGCAGAACTTATGTTACCAATCAGAATTGGGCAGGTTGTCCTAGCTGATAAGTGAAACCCTACAACAGGATCATCCTGTCCTCAACAAAGCTGAACAATACTTCAATCACATTGATTCAGCAGTATGGATTCCATGCTCCTTCGTGATAAAGGACAAGGACAGAATCCAACCATCTTGGTTGGACACCCCCACTCCAACCATTCTCTAACTCCACCAAGGCTGGGGCTAAACCATGGCCCTCAGCAACACAGTTCTGCCTCTTAGAAATGCCTCCAGGGATGGGGATCTAGTCAGCTCCCTGGGCAGCCTGTGTCAGCGCTCCAGTGCCCTTTCAATCAAGAAGTTTCTCCTAAACCTCTCCTGGGGCATTGTGAGGCTATTTCCTCTCATCCTGTACCTTGTCACTTGGGAGAAGAAACGGATCCCCATCTCAATCCAACCTCCTTTCAGGGAGGTTTCCCCTCAGCCTCCTCTTCTCCACACTGAACACTCCCAGCTGCCTTCCCACTCAGCTGCTCTTCCCCAGCCCTGTCCTCCAGACCCTACACCAGTTTCATTCACCAGCCCTTCTATGGACCTGCTCCAGCACCCCAATGTCTTTCTTAGAGTACGAGCCCCAAAACTGAACCCAGGACTCCAGGTGTGGCCTCCCCAGTGCTGGGTACAGGGGGACAATGCCTTCCCTGGTCCTGCTGGCCACACTCTTGCTGACCCAGGCCAGGATGAAGTTGTCCCTCTTGGTCACTTGAGCCCAGTTCTGGCTCAGCTTCAGCTGGCTGTCAATAAGCGGAGATGAAACGGTAGTAAGCTCCTGCATTGTTTATTGATAACTGATCCTCAAGTGACCTTATCTTTGCTCAGCTGAGCTTTGGGAGAGATGGCAGCAGAGCTGATTACCAGTGCTGCCAGACAGCTGGGCTTAGGCACTTGCAGCAAGCTAATAATCCAAGCTCATGCACACACAGAAAGCAAGCAAAGGAAGCCAGCACGCACCAAATGTGGACATGAAATGCATACAGTGCCCACACAAACCTCTCTCTTTATGGCTTTGCTTAGAGGTGGGGTGGGGTGTTTTTAAAGAGGGTTTTGTCAAACTCATCTAAGAGAATGCTTTACAGTCACAGAACAGTTGAGGATGGAAGAGACCTTTCAGCCCAACAACTCAGACAGAGCTCACAATGCCACCGCTGCTGCTAAGCTGCTGCCACTGCATCAGGTCACTCAGCACCACACCCATGTGTCTTTTAAACACCTCCAGGGATCATAGAATCATAGAATGGTTTAGGTTGGAAGGCAGCTCAAAGCTCAGCCCCTCCTGTGCCATAGGCAGTGACACCTCCAACTAGAATAGGTTGCTCAAGGCCCCATCCAAACTGGCCTTGAACACCTCCAGGGAGGTTGTGGAGCACAGAAGCACAGAATGGGATCTCGGATCTTTGATCACGTTCTGTGCTTCTGTGCTCCACAACCTCCCTGGGCAACCTGTGCCAGTGTCTCACCACCCTCATTGCAAACAACTTCATCCTAACATCCACTTTCAATCTCCCCTCTCACACTTCAAACCCATTCCTCCTCATTATGGCATTACCAGACCTTGTCAATAGTCCCTCCCCGAGCCTCCTTCAGATCCTGCAAGGCCACTCCAAGGTCTCCTGGCAGCCTTCTCTTCTGCAGGCTGCAGAGCCCCAACTCTCTGTGCCTGTGCTCAGAGCAGAGCTGCTGCAGCCCTCTCAGCTGCATCTTGGTGGCCTCCTCTGCACTGGCTCCAACACTTGCATGTGCTGCTTGTGCTGGGGGCTGCAGAGAGTGTTGCAGGTGGGGTCCAAGGAGAGCAAAGTGTCAAGAGTCAAGTGACAGGAGCAGAAGAGATGGTTCCAAGCTGCTCCAGGGGAGTTTCAGGCTGGATGTTAGGAAATGTTTCTGTCCTGGAAGGGTTCTGCAGCATTGGAATGGTCTGCCCAGGGCAGTGCTGCAGTGCCCACCCCTGGAGGTGTCCTATCAGCCTGTGGAGGGACATGGCTTGGTGCTGAGCCTGCAGTGCTGGATGGAGGGTTGGGCTGGGCGAGCTTGGAGGGCTCTGCCAACCCAAGATATTCTGGATTCTGTTAGGGAAAGATCTATGGGGAGGCTTCAGTGAGGGGGATACAAAGACTCTTTGTTAATTGCAGGCGATAAGGCTGTGGTTAGATGTGTGAGCTGGCACAAGCTGCCCAAGGTCATCAGCATCCGTAACCCTTTTCCAGCAACGCTGCTCCATTTTATCAGGAACCTCCTTTCCAGGATAAAAATTCCAATTTGACGTGCCTAGCTGGATAGCCTGGAACTCACTGAAAACGGTTCAAAACCCAAGAGTGAATTTCGAACTGCATCTCCAGGTTCTTCCCTGTGACTCTCCTCACTCACTTCATCCTTGTGACTCAGAAGAAATTGTTTGTGTGGGAAGACCAAACAAATGCACGCAGCATATGGCTTCATGGACTGTATGGATCTAAGATTTACATCCGTCCTACCTTTTCCCTGAACAATAACAACCTGTTCTCCAAGCTTCACACAGGCCCTTGATTCTATTACTTATCACTGAGTAATGCAAACATCTCACTTAAGTCTGGCTACCAAAATAACAGCAAAAGGTGCAACCTTATTTCCCCTCAACTGTCCTGCTTTTGAAGAAAAAAAAAAAAAAAAAAAAGAAGTATTGAAGAAAAAAAAACCCCAAATTATATTTTTGGTTTGGATTTGGCATTTTGTTTTAAGCAGACACTACCTATGAGGTTCAGGGGACCTCTGGAGCTATCAAACCCAAACCCATGCAGCTCCCGGGGAACTTCTCACTTTCTCTCTTGAAGCTAACTCCACTTTGCTTAATTGCAGTAGCAAAGGGACTGGAGTGAGATGTCCTGCCTGCCTGAGAATAGGGTCTTCACCATGAGGTATTCTTCCTGACACAGAAGGCTTCAACGCTTTTAAAAACAGCATCAGGAAGAGATACTGAGAGAGAGATTGGAGTCCAAATCCCTAACACCATTCTTCAGCCACCTACGTCTTCAGGAAGGTACTTCAAAATTTCAGACTCAAAGCTCAGAACCAGAGAGTCACTTAGATTGGAAAAAAAGACCTTTAAAATCATCCAGTCCAACCATCCCCTAACTCTGACAACTCTGGGGCTAAACCACCTCCCTCAGCACCACATCTCTGCCAGTTGGAAACACTTCCAGAGATGGGGATTCAACCACCTGCTCCAGTGGTTTAGAATCCTTTCAGGGAAGAAGCTTCTTCTCATATCCAAACTCAACCTTCCCTGGGGCAGGTTGAGGCCATTTACTCTCAGCCTGTCACTTGTTACTGGAGAGAAGAGCCCAAAACTCATCTTACTACGAGTTTACCACTGAGGAACTACGCAGGGTGTAGTGGAATGCAGAGACCTGGAGAGATTTACAATCCTTGGCAAATACCCACAAAGGTATAATTGATTAAAACAAGAAATCATAGAACCACAGAAAGGTAGAGGTTGGAAGGGACCTGCAGAGATCATGCCAGGGCAGGGCACACAGGAACACATCCAAGTGGGTCCTAAAAGTCTGCAGAGAAGGAGACTCCACAACCTCTGTGAGCAGCCTGCTCCAGGCCTCCAGCATCCTCACACCAAACAAGTTTCTCCTCATCTTGAGCTGGAACCTCCTGGGCTCCAGCTTGTGCCTGTTGTTGCTTGTCCTATCCCTGGGCACCTCCAAACAGAGCCTGGCACCTTCATCCTGACCCCCAGCCCTCAGATGCAGACATTCATAGGATTTGGGCACGTATGTTTGCTTGTCAGCTTTTATGACCAGCTAATGAACTCATAGCACAGCACTGCAAAGCCAGATTGGTTACTGCTTTGGAGAAAGGAAGATCTTTTCAGCTGCCCTGCTGGGCAGCTGCACACACGAATGAGTTTATAATGTACACACAGCTGCCTTGAAACTGTTTTCCTCAACAACTTCTACATTTCCTGCACGGCAAAAAAAAAAAAACATCCCTGCTCGGAATCCAAAGAAAACACAACACAACCAACGAACAAACTAGGAAAAACAAGTCAAAAAACGCCTCAATTAATGCCTCTAAAAACGTGCTGTAGAACCCAGACTACCATAAAAGGTGTTTGCAGACTTCAAAGAGCAACTTCATTAACCAAACCGTTGGCAGCTGCCAGTTACACGCAAATAAAGTGCCACTTTTCACCACCTGAAATGAGTTTGGATGTCCTACAGCAGAACTCATACAATTTTTTTTCTTTTTTTTTTTGGTTGGGGGTCTCATTACTTTTCTCCAAAGCTCCTCGGGTCTCGAACTCGAGACCCACAAGTAGTGTGTGGGTGGAAGGATCCATCCAGTTTTGCTTCCAACACACAGCCCTGGAGCCTGAGGCTTGCAGAGCTGCAAACTTTTACGGCAGCTGCCAGAGCCACGCAGCAGTGCCAAGTTATTAGTGGTTTTCTGCTGCCCTTCTCTAACATCGTCAACTGATTTCAAACAGCTTTTATATTTCCCCCCCCCCCTCTCTTTTTTTTTTTTTTGTTTGTTTTGTTTTGTTTTAAAACCCAAACAACTGAAGCAAAGTGTCAGATCTCAGCGTGGGTGTCTTCGAAGCTTTTATTTTTAAAAGCCAGCTCTTTTGAAGGACATCACAGTACATTACGATGACATGTTTTGAACTGGACTAAAAGAATTGGTTTGGCAAGCGTCCCCCACGCATGCAATTACGGGCAGCTGAAGCTACTTGTAGTCGAGGCTACTCCAGAACAAGGATGAGGCAAATTCTCAGCTATTTGGAAGCAGGGTTTTGCTTTATCCAGAGCCTCAGATGCCTCCTAAGACCCAGTACTTGGCTGTTTCCACTATCACCACAGTGAGATAAACAGGGACAAGGGAAAAGAAAGGAAAAGAAAAGAAAAGAAGAGAAAAGAAAAGAGAAAAGAAAAGAGAAAAGAAAAGAGAAAAGAAAAAAGAAAAGAGAAAAGAAAAGAAGAAAGAGAAGAAAAGAAGAAAGAAAATTAAAAAGAGAAGGAAGAAAAGAAAAAAGAAAATTAAAAAGAGAAAAAAGAGAAGAAAAAAGAAAATTAAAAAGAGAAAAGAAAAGAGAAAAGAAAAAAGAAAAGAAAAAAGAAAAGAAAAGAAAAAAGAAAATTAAAAAGAGAAGAAAGAGAAGAAAAAAGAAAATTAAAAAGAGAAAAGAAAAGAGAAAAGAAAAAAGAAAAGAAAAAAGAAAAGAAAAGAAAAAAGAAAATTAAAAAGAGAAGAAAAGAAAAAAAATAAGAAAAGAAAAAAGAAAAGAGAAAAGAAAAAAAGAAAAGAAAAAAGAGAAGAAAAGTAAAAAGGAAAGAAGAAAAAAGAAAAGAGAAAAGAAAAGAAAAAAGAAAAGAGACCAAAGTCACGTTTCCCTAGCAAATAATTTAAAAAAAAAAAAAAACAACAGCAGAAAAAACCCCCAGCATTTTGAAAAAGTACCAAACTCCAACTACAGTCAGAAACCCAAAGCGTTCCGAGGAATTCCCTGAGAGAGGAAGCGTTTAAAGTAAATAGCATCTTTTACCAAAAAAAAAAATATACTCCGTTTGCACCTTACCCCTTCGTAATCCTCGCTGCCAAAGAGGTACATAGCTGCGGCTTGGCTCGCCTCAAGCCTCACTGCCAGATCCTCGCCCGCATATCTTCGGCTTGCGAGCCGGCCCCGACCCCTGCGCTGCCTTCCCACGCTCCTGCTGCTCCCCCGGCGCTGCTCCCGGCCGCCAAAGGAAGGCAACCGGCGCCGCGGCCAGCCGCAGCCGCAGCCCGGCTCCGCCGACCGGGACGAGAAGCGGCGGCGGCGGCGAACCCGCTCCCAGGCTCAGCGCGCTGTGGGCTCCAGTAGCGGAGTCGTCCAGCAGCGAGCTCTAGGGCAAACTCCAGCAGAGAGCTGTACGGCGAACTTCAGTAGGGGACTCCATCAGCCAGCTCTAGGGCAGACTCCAGTCGCGGAGCCCAGCAGCCAGCTCCGGGGTGGACTCCAGTAGCGGAGCCCAGCAGCCAGCTCTAGGGCGGGCTCCAGTCGCGGAGCCCAGCAGCCAGCTCCGGGGTGGACTCCAGTAGCGGAGCCCGGCAGCCGGCGCCAGGGAGGACTCCGGCAGCCGGCTCTAGGGTGCACTCCAGTCGCGGAGTCCGGGAGCCGGAGCTAGGGCGGGCTCCGGTCGCGGAGCTCAGCAGCCGGCGCTAGGGCGGGCTGGGGCGCGGAGCTCAGCAGCCGGCGCTAGGGCGGGCTCCGGTCGCGGAGCTCAGCAGCCGGCGCTAGGGCGGGCTGGGGCGCGGAGCGGGGCCGGACGCCCATTCAGACTCCTGCTCCTCCTCAGCCGCCGCCAGCGCTGCCTGGATTGGCTGCGGGGGAAAGCAGGCTCGGGAAGCGGCGGGCGGGAGCCCGGGGACCTGTGGATTGGGATGGGAGGTCCCGGGAGGATGGCAGGAGCGGCGAGGATTCGTCACCCGGGGGCTGGGAGGGCAAACACTGCAGCGCCCGGGATGAGCCAGCGCCACTGGTTTGATTTGGAGGAGCTCGGGAACAGGCAGTTCACTTCCTGGCTTACCGGAGCTCATCTGAACCGATCCCTCACTCTGGTAGTTCTGGTAGTTCTACAGAGAGCCGTGGAGCTATCTCACCACTTCTCCCTCGAATCCGTCTAGGATAGTTTTCCATTTGCTGTGCTTCATTCACTTCGCTGCTTCCTTCTCCTGGTGAATCCTAGCCTGCTGCTAGCCAAACCCTGCAACTTCATCTCTGTGAAACGATGGCACCGGGGACACAGCAAAACTAAACCTGCTGCCTCCTGTGCATGATCCACACCAGCACAGCCTGAGCCCTGCCGTGCTACTGGACAACTGCCAGCCCAGGTAGAGCAGGTAAAGAGTGGGACAAAAAGATGCTCAAGACTAGGAGATGTTGGAGACTGATTGACCAACAGCATTCCTACTCTAATATCAAAATAAATCTCATTAGAGATTTCAATCGTAGAATCACAGAATCGTTTGGATTATAAAAGACTTTTAGTAACAGCCAATCCAACCACTCCCCAGCTCTGCCAAGGCTGGGGCTAAGCCATGGCCCTCAGCACCGCAGCTCTGCCTCTTGGAAATGCCTCCAGGGATGGGGATTCAACCACCTCCCTGGGCAGCTGTGCTTGAGAACCCTTGTTCTAACCTCCGACCTAAACCTCCTCTGGTGCAACTTGAGGCCATTTCCTCTTGCCCTAACACTTGTTACTATAGCGAGGAGATTGACTTCCACCCCACTGTAACCTCATTGCACAGAGTTGTAGAGAGCCAGAAGGTCTCCAGTCAGTCTCTTTCTCTCTAAACTGAACAACATCAGCTCCCTCAGCTCCTCCTGACCAGACCCTTCATCGGGAAAGAATGTTTAGGAATACAGCAGGAACATTGCCCTCGGGGAAAGGCTGTGCCTCCAGCTGGGGAAGAGGCCCCTACTTGCCATCCCAGTCATCACAGCTTTAAAGCAGCACTTCAAGTCATAGAATCACAGAATCAGCCAGGTTGGAAGATGCCTCCAAGCTCATCCAGCCCAACCTAGCACCCAGCCCTGTCCAATTAACCAGACCATGGCACTAAGTGTCCCATCCAGGCTTTGCTTCAACACCTCCAGGGATGGGGACTCCACCACCTCCCCGGGCAGCCCATTCCAATGCCAATCACTCTCTCTGCCAACAACTTCCTCCTAACATCCAGACTGAACCTGCCCTGACACAGCTTCAGGCTGTGTCCCCTCATTCTGTTGCTGTTTGCCTGGGAGCAAAACCCAACCCCAGCTGGCTACGACCTCCCTTCAGGTAGCTGCAGAGAGCAATGAGCTCTGCCCTGAGCCTCCTCTTCTGCAGGCTGAACCAGCCCTGTCTGCGCAGCCCTCTGAACTCCTCTTGGCTCACATCACTGCTCTCACTGTATCCCATAATCAGCACTGTGCTGAAGCTTTAGGAGAAGTTCTGCAATGGGTGATGTCTGAAGGAGGACATGTGTGGGTATGCACTTGGCCATTTATATCTGCAGGCACATTACTGTAGCACACCTGGCATGGCACAGCATGGCCTGGCATGGCATGGCATGGCATGGCATGGCACCACCAACACGCCCAGCACTCAGCAGCACTTTCTGCTACTCACCTGCCTGCTGCCCACAGGGGAGAGAGACCAAGGCAGCTTCCCTAGCACAGACACCAAGCCCAGCAGTTCATACAAACTGCAAACACCCACCCTGCTCCTCCTCACCCCTTGCTCCCCTCTGCCTCGACCAGCCTGGTTTGCATGAGTTAGCAAAAGCTGCTCTCAGTCTGCCTTCTCTGCTGAAACACATCTGTGGCCTTCAGCTACCTACAGGTGATGGGACTGAGGAGTCTCTTCTCACAGGTGTCATTAGCGACAGAACAAGAGGGAATGGCCTCAGGCTGTGACTAGGTAGGACTAGACTGGACAAGCAGATCCAGGGAGGTTCTCCTCCCCCTCTACTCTGCCCTGCTGAGACCTCATCTTGAGCACTGCCTTCAGTTTGGGGCTCCCCAGTTTCAGAGAGACAGGGAGCTGCTGGAAAGGGTCCAGGGGAGGGCTGTGAGGATGCTGAGGGGACTGCAGCAGTGCCTGGGGAGGAGAGGCTGAGGGACCTGGGGCTGCTTAGTCTGGAAAAAAGAAGACCAAGAGGGGATTTAATCAATGTGTATAAATCTCTGAGGGCTGGGGGTCAGGAAGGGGGCACAGGCTCTGCTCACTGCTCCCTGGCAGAGGCCAAGGAGCAATGGATGGAAGCTGCAGCACAGGAGGTTGCAGCTCAAGACGAGGCAACTTCTTGCCTGTGTGGGTCCCAGAGCAGTGGCACAGGCTGCCCAGAGAGGCTGTGGAGTCTCCTTGTCTGGAGCCTTTGCAGGCCTGTCTGGATGTGCTCCTGTGTAACCTGAGCTAGACTGGATGGTCCTGTTCTGGCAGGGGGGTTGGAGTCAATGAGCTCTTTGGGTGGGAGGTGGTGCACTCATTGGTGTTGTTTAAAAGTCATTTGGATGTCGTGCTTGGGGTGAACCTTGTAGAGCAGGGTCAGTGGTTCTCCTCCCCCTCTACTCTGCCCTGCTGAGGCCACATCTGCAGTACTGTGTCCAGTTCTGGGCCTCCCAGCTCAAGAGGGACATAGAACTGCAGGAGAGAGTCCAGCACAGAGCCACAAAGATGCTGAAGGGAATGGAAGAGCTCTGTTAGGAGGAGAGCCTGAGGGAGCTGGGGCTGTGCTGCTGGCACAGGAGGAGCCTGAGAGGTGACCTCAGCAATGCTGCTAAAGATGCAAAGGTGAGTGGCAGGAGGCTGGAGCCAGGCTCTGCTGGGTGATGCCCAGGGACAGCACAAGGGCAGTGGTGGAAGCTGAGGCAGAGGAAGTTCCATGGAACGTGAGGAGGAATTTTTTTCCCTGTGAGTGTGACAGAGCCCTGGAACAGACTGCCCAGGGGGGTTGTGGAGTCTCCCTCTCTGGAGATGTTCAAAATCCACCTGGATGTGTTCCTGTGTGATCTGCTCTGGGTGATGCTGCTGTGGCAGGGGGATTGGACTGGATGAGCTTTGGAGGTCCCTTCCAGCCCCTGGCATTCTGTGAGGCTGTGATTCTGTGGCACAGTGACATCAGCAGGCAAAGCCCATGCCATCACCCATTACTGTGCTTGTCTCATACAGCTCTTCTAAGCAATTGACATTTCAGTGTCATAACTTGGTGACTCCCTTCTTGGATGTGGCTCCCACAACTATATTTGGAAAATAAATTAAAAAAAAAAACAAACCAAAACAAAACAACAAAAACCCAAACAAAATCATCAGGAATGATACAACTGCTCCTACCATCAGGAATGAGGAAAGCACATCTGGTGTGGAGAGGCTGAGGGACCTGGGGCTGCTTAGTGTGCAGAAGAGAAGACTGAGAGGTCTGCTTTCTAGGTATTGCAGATTCTGCTGGGTTTGGTTTGGTTTGGTTTGGTTTGGTTTGGTTTGGTTTGGGATTTTTTTTTTTTTTTTTTTGTCTCATCAGTTTCTGTTCTCTGGGCATGACTATGAAGGCAGGGAGGAGGATTGCAGTTCACATCTACTCAACAGAGACTCAGGGCATTATTCAGACTGTCACCATAAGTGACTTACATGTCAGAAGCAATTCTCAGCACAGACAGTACAAGGAGCCAGAGCCTGGCAGCCAGGATGGTAAATAAGCTGAATTGCTCATTGCTCTCTGGAACTGAAGCATGGTGACAGGTAACCAATTCTGCTGCAGGCTTCACAAAGCAAATCTCTACAGAGCTTCTACGGTTCAAGAGTTCAAAGCCTGCAAAAAATGCCTCCCCTGGCAGGGTGTTTAAACTTAGCACAGCACTTCTGGATGACCTGTGCCCCCCTCCCCTGCTCACTGCTGCTGGTGCCTTTGCTCTGGGTGTCCTTCTCCCGGTGGCTTGGTGTGGTGTGGGCCAGGCCAGCACAGGTAGGAGGGTGTCTGCTAGGTGCTGACTCTTGAGGTGCAGCAGGACAGCCAAGAATGTCACCAGCCACACAGAAAGTGTCAGCACAGAAGTGTGAGGGGGAGAGGGAAGCAGACTGGAATGGAGGCAGCTGGCAGCAAGGGACTGGAGAGTCTTGCACCTGGGAAAGAACAACCCCAGGGATGAGGACAGGCTGGGGACTGAGCTAATGGAAGGCAGCAAAGGGGAAAAGGTCCTGGGGGCCCTAGTGGATGGGAAGGTGACCAAGAGCCAGCAATGTGCTCTGGTGGCCAGCAGGGCCAGTGTCATTCTGGGGTGTATTAGAAGGGCTGTGGTTAGGAGGTCCAGAGAGGTTCTCCTGCTTCTCTGCCCTGCCCTGCTGAGGCCACATCTGCAGTACTGTGTCCAGTTCTGGGCACCCAAGCTCAAGAGGGACATAGAACTGCAGGAGAGAGTCCAGCACAGAGCCACAAAGATGCTGAAGGGAATGGAAGAGCTCTGTTAGGAGGAGAGCCTGAGGGAGCTGGGGCTGTGCTGCTGGCACAGGAGGAGCCTGAGAGGTGACCTCAGCAATGCTGATAAAGATGCAAAGGTGAGTGGCAGGAGGCTGGAGCCAGGCTCTGCTGGGTGATGCCCAGGGACAGCACAAGGGCAGTGGTGGAAGCTGAGGCAGAGGAAGTTCCATGGAAACATGAGGAGGATTTTTTTCCCTGTGAGTGTGACAGAGCCCTGGAACAGACTGCCCAGGGGGGTTGTGGAGTCTCCCTCTCTGGAGATGTTCAAAATCCACCTGGATGTGTTCCTGTGTGATCTGCTCTGGGTGATGCTGCTGTGGCAGGGGGATTGGCCTGGATGAGCTTTGGAGGTCCCTTCCAGCCCCTGACATTCTGTGAGTCTGTGACTGGAGAGCTGCTTGGAATAGAAGGGCAGAAACACAGAGTGCACAAGGAAGGTGCAGTGTGACTCTGTGACCTACAAGCAGGAGATGTAAAAAGGCAGGCCAGAAAACATGGACTAAGATGAGGCAAGAAAAATGTTCCCAGCATACAGGGGACACAGAAGGATTTACAAAGACCTGCTCCTAGCCTAAAGCTAGGAGGTAACCAGGGGAGAGGAAGTGGTGAGGAGCAGGGCAGAGAGGCTGAGATGAGATGCCCAGGCAGAACTGTAGGGTGGAGACTTCAGCAAGAGAGAAAGTTTAGGATGACAACAGAACTGGGACAAAGGCAGAAAGTGCCAAAAGCACAGCAATGCTTCTGTGAAAAAAAGAAGGTGGAAACAAAGCTAAAGGTGGAGTTGCTCCTCCCCTCCAGTAGTGCCTTCCAATGGGCTGTGTCCTTGAAGATGCTTGACAGAGAGATACAGAGGTTCAGAAGCTCCATTTGATGAAGGCTGGCCTTTAGGAATCAGCCTTCAGAACAGACAAAAACTACCTGGAGGCTTGGCCATAAGAGGCAAGACTACAGGAGGAAGTGAGGAGTAAATCCCAAAGATAAAAGGAACTACTTCAGAGTAGCCCTGGCCCATCTGTACATCCAGGACAGCAACAGCAACATCAAGCATCTGCTAGCAGAGGCATGCAGCTGTGCCAGCATGGCTGATTCTGCTCTGAGTGCTTAACATAGAATCATAGAATCATAGAATGGTTTAGGTTGGAAGGGACCTCGAAGATCAGCCAGTTCCAGCCTCTCTGTGCCATAGGCAGGGACACCTCTCACTAGAACAGGTCACTCAGGGCCTCATCCAACCTGGTCCTGAACACCTCCAGGGAGGTTGTGGAGCACAGAATCACCCAATGTGATCTCCACAACCTCCCTGGGCAACCTGTGCCAGTGTCTCACCACCCTCACTGCAAACAACTTCCTCCTAACATCCACTTTCAATCTCCCCTCTGCCAACTTAAAACCATTCCTCCTTGTCCTGTCGTTACAAGACCTTGTGAACAGTCCCTCCCCAGCCCTCCTGTAGCCCCCTTCAGATACTGGAAGGTTACTCTGAGGTCTCCTGAAGCCTTCTCTTCTCCAGGTTGAAAAGCCCCAACTCTCTCAGCCTGTCATGATTCCAAGTGAAGGTTTTATGGTCACTTTCTTGACTGCCACAAGACCTTGCTCCACACAGCCTCACAGAGAGCTTTCCAAGATCCTGAAGCACTACTGTCTGATGATCTTTACCATAACAACTACTCAGCTGAAGGCATTTTCTCACTCCATGCTACAGGAGCAACACACTGCATGCAGCTCCCAGTCATAGAGTCCAAGTGGTAGGGGCTGGACACGACAAGAAGTCATGTTTCAAAATACAGACAAACTCACAGAATCACAGAAGCTTAGATGTTGGAAGGGACCTCCAGAGATCATCCAGTCCAACCTCTCTGCCAAAGCAGAATCACCCAGGGTAGGTCACACAGGAATGCAGCCAGACAGGTCTTGAAAGTCTCCAGAGGAGACTCCACAACCTCTCTGGGCAGCCTGCTATAAATTCAGTTGGTCTCACACAAAGCTCTAAAGGTGTAGAATGCCTGATGGCAAAGAAGACAGAGGCAGGCTCTTCTCAGGGCAAGATCCTGAAGCACTACTGTTTGATGATCTTTACCATAACAACAAGGGCTCAGCTGAAAGCATTTTCTCAGCTCCATGCTACAGGAGCAACACACTGCATGCAGCTCCCAGTTATAGAGTCCAAGTGGTAGAGGCTGGACATGACAAGAAGTCATGTTTCAAAATACAGACAAACTCACAGAATCACAGAAGCTTAGATGCTGGAAGGGACCTCCAGAGATCATCCAGTTCAACCTCCCTGCCAAAGCAGAATTACCTAGTGTAGGTCACACAGGAATGCAGCCAGACAGGTCTTGAAAGTCTCCAGAGGAGACTCCACAACCTCTCTGGGCAGCCTGCTATAGATTCAGTTGGTCTCACACAAAGCTCTGAAGGTGTAGAATGCCTGATGGCAAAGAAGACAGAGGCAGGCTCTTCTCAGGGGCTCCCACGGAGGAGACAAGAAGCAAGGAACACAGACTGAGATCTGGGACAGTCCATTTCAACACCAGGATCTCTTGATGGTGGTGGTGGTGATGGTGGAGTTTGTTTTGTCAGGCTGGTTCTACTGTGAGAGTGACTGAGCCTTGGCACAGCTTGCCCTGGGAGGGTGTAGAGCCTCCACCATCGGAGACAGCCCAAAAGCCTGGGCACAGGGTTCTGGGCAGCAAGCTTCAGGTGGCCTTCCTCTGAGCAGGTGATTGGACTCCTGAGGTGCTTTCCTACCTCAGCAAGCCTCCGACAGCACAACAAACTCACACAAATACCTGCTGCACAGTTGCTGTTTCAGTGATTCCACCTCTCTCTCTCCCAGAGCTCAAAGATGAAGCACGCTGACTCCTCCAGTGTCTAGGAGGGCAGCATTTCACTCTGCCATTTAAGCCCTGCCCCGTGTCTTGCAAAGCACAGCTCTGACCTGTCTCCACTATAAATAACTCTATCCTGCTGCTTCAGAACACTGCCTTTGGGAAAGCAAACAGGAAAGAAAAAAAAAATCAACCCCCCCCCAAACTGCTGACATGGTTGTCAAGGTTAATAGAGTAAACAGACCCTGCTCCACAAACAGCAATCTCTCTGCTTGCATGCAGCAACAGCAACAATTTTTTCCTTCAGCAGCTCTAATGCAAAGCAAATGACTGTCCCCCAGCTCCCTCAGATTCAAATCCCACTGCAGCAAGCCACAGGCTTGGCACATTCTTGCACAGCCACCGGCCACAACCACCTCTTGCAAATACAAGAGCTCCCTTCTCCAGGGAACTGGGACCATGCTCCTCTTTGCACTTCTCATTTCCCTGGGGCAAAAAAAATAAATAAATAAATTCTGAAGAATCACAGAATGGGTTAGGTTGGAAGGGAGCTCAAAGCTCAGCCAGTTCCAACCCCCCTGTGCCATAGGCAGGGACACCTCCCACTAGAACAGGGCATAGAATCATAGAGTGGTTTAGGTTGGAAGGGAGCTCAAAGCTCAGTCAGTTCCAGGCCCCCTGTGCCATAGGCAGGGACACCTCCCACTAGAACAGGTCGCTCAAGGCTTCATAGAATAGAATCACAGAATGGTTTAGGTTGGAAGGGAGCTCAAAGCTCAGCCAGTTCCAACCCCCCTGTGCAACAAGCAGGGACACCTCTCACTAGAACAGGTTGCTCAAGGACTCAGCCAACCTGGCCTTGGACACCTCCAGGAGAAGGCTTCCAGGAGACCTCGGAGTGGCTTTCCAGTATCTGAAAGGTGCTACAGGAGGGCTATGGACTGACTATTGACAAGGTAGGCACTATTAGGCACTGGCACAGGTTGTCCAGGGAGGTTGTGGCTGTTCCCTCCCTGGATGTGTTCAAGGCCAGGCTGGATGAGGTCTTGAGCAACCTGATCTAGTGGGAGGTGTCCCTGCCTATGGCACAGGGGGGTTGGAACTGGATGAACTTTTAGGTCTCATCCAACCTAAACCATTCTATGATTTTATGATTCTATGATTCTAGGTCTTGTAATAAGGCTTCCAGGAGACCTTGGAGTGGCCTTCCAGTATCTGAAAGGTGCTACAGGAGGGCTGGGGAGTGACTATTGACAAAATCTTGTGATAACAGGAGGAGGTGGAATGGGTTTGAAGTGGCAGAGGGGAGATTGAAGCTGGATGTTAGAAGGAAATTGTTTGCAGTGAGGGTGGTGAGACACTGGCACAGGCTGCCCAGGGAGGTTGTGGAGGACAGAAGCACAGAATGGGATCTTGGATCTTTGGTCCCATTCTGTGCTTCTGTGCTCCACAACCTCCCTGGATGTGTTCAGGGCCAGACTGGATGAAGTCTTGAGCGACCTGTTCTAGTGGGAGGTGTCCCTGCCTGTGGCACAGGGGGGTTGGAACTGGCTGAGCTTTGAGCTCCCTTCCAACCTAAACCATTCTGTGATTCTACAAGATCCATGTTGCATCTTAAATATCAAACCCAAGCTTAACATGAACAAAGACTGAAACCAAGCATGCAAGTATGCCCTTGGAACTGCTGGAATGCTATTTAAAATCCTATTTTTAACCTCCAAAGCCACTGACAATTGGCAGATTGTTATTAGCTATTATGGTTACCATTCCCTGACACAACCCAAACTGCCTGCCCCTTTTCTATTTCAGGACACAGCAGTGATAACAGCAGACCTCTCAGCCTGCAAACCTCTAGGCATTAGGAGCACAGGCTATCTCCTCCTGCACTGCAAGATAACCTGAGTGTGCTCCCACAGGGGCACAGAAACAACAAGATGCCAACCCTGGATGTGTTTTGGGGTCGTTTGGATGTGGTGCTTGGGGGATATGGTTTAAGGTGAATCTTGTAGAGTAGGGCTCTAGGTTGGCAGTCTGCACTTGCAGGGCAGAAAGGCAAGCAGAGGCTGGGCTGCAGCAGGAGCAGTGTGGGCAGCAGGGCCAGGGAGGGGATTCTGCCCCTCTGCTGTGCTCTGCTGAGAGCCCACCTGGAGTAGTGCATCCAGTGCTGGAGCCCCTGGGCCAAGAGGGATGTGGAGATGCTGGAGGTGTGCAGAGAAGGGCCCTGAGGATGCTGAGAGGGCTGCAGCAGCTCTGCTGTGAGCACAGCCTGAAAGAGTTGGGGCTGTGCAGGCTGGAGAAGAGGAGGCTCCTGGTGGCCTTCCAGGATCTGAAGGGGGCTACAGAAAAGCTGGGGAGGGACTATCAGGATGCTCTGATGAAACACACTGCCCAGTGTGCTGGCTTGAGGCTAATTGGAATATTTTAATGAGAGAAATTAGATCACTGGCTGTGAAAAGAAAATGGTAGTGATGTCTGTGTTACCCAACTCCAGAGAGGGAGACTCCACAACCCCCCTGGGCAGCCTGCTCCAGGGTTCTGTCAACCTCACAGGGAAAAAAATTCCTCCTCATATTTAAATGAAACTTCCTATGCCTCAGCTTCCACCATTGCCCCTTGTGCTGTCATCAGGCATCATCCAGCAGAGCCTGGGTTTGTATGTTCTGCTGGCACATAGAAAAGGAAGGACACAAGCACAGCTAAGTCAGTCTCTGCCTGGCTATTGCCCTGCTCACTCTTCTGCCTGACCCTGCACATTCCCAACTAACAATTGTGCCTCTAACACCCCTTGCTGACCTTTCCAGCTCAGCCTGCATGTAAGGGAGACTCTGAAATAAGAGAGGGGGTGGAAGGGTGGTTGGGAGGGGTCTTCTATTTCTCTTCTACTTTTAACATGTATGTAACTGTCTGTACCTGTAAATATCTGTAAAATATTCATAGAATCATAGAATGGTTTAGGTTGGAAGAGACCTCAAAGATCATCCA
>VWZI01022966.1:33202-46584 GCA_013396835.1 Psilopogon haemacephalus
CCTGCCCTCCAGCAAGTCTCCTGTGCCACACAGGGACACAGGGAACATTGTCTGCTTGCAGCACTGAAGCACAGAGCATGGAGATTGGGACAGCAAGAACCAGCCAAGTGCTCAGGATGCTGCTACCAGTGCAGGAGGCTTTCACTGTCCTAAATGCGCAGCCAGAGCCTCCTGCAACAGCTGTGACAAACCAGCTGTGCAGAAAAAAAGGCCTTCCCATTGAAAGAAAATAATGCCTTGAAGAACAAATAATGCCTTGAGGATATCTGAGGGCTGCGTTTCAGGAAGCAGGGGCACAGGCTCTGCTCACTGCTCCCTGGCAGAGGCCAAGAAGCAATAGATGGAAGCTGCAGCACAGGAGGTTGCAGCTCAACACCAGGGGCAACTTCTTGCCTGTGTGGGTCCCAGAGCAGTGGCACAGGCTGCCCAGAGAGGTTGTGGAGTCTCCTTGTCTGGAGCCTTTGCAGACTCTGTCTGGATGTGTTCCTGTGTGCCCTGAGCTAGATTGTCTGGTCCTGCTGTGGCAGGGGGGTTGGACTGGATGAGCTCTTTGTGTCCCTTCCAAGCCCTGACATCCTGTGAGCCTGTGAACAAGGATGATGCTCATCTTGCTACACTTATTTAGCACGAGAAAGGAGATGCAGATGCCTCTGGACACAACATCTATAACAGAAGCAATCTCCACAGACCCACAATAAGATCTTGAAATAAGACAGGCAGAAGATTCTGGCTGCAGATCCCTAAACCCCAGAGACCCTTGTCACCACTACAGGAGGCCACACTCGAGGCTAGGTTAAACAAACACTGGGAGGGAATCTCAGCAGGATGCTCTTCACTCTCACACTCAGCAGACACCTGCTTCTGAGCCCACTGGGATGTTTCTAATGTCACCAAGACCTCCACAACGACCAGCTGCTGATCTGCCACAGCACTGACTGCAGAGGCAGTTTGGCTTCCAGCTGGCTGCTGCTCTCTTCTCTCTACTGACAAGTGATGGAGCAAGAGGAAAATGGCCTTGAGTTGCATCAGGGGAGGTTGAAGTTGGACACTAGAGTCAACTTCTGCCCTGAAAGGGCTTTCGACCACTGGGAGAGGCTCCTTGGGGAGGTGCTTGAATCCCCAGCCCTGGAGATGTTTCAGAGATGCTGAGGGCCATGGTTTAGCTCCAGCCATGTTATAGTCAGAGATTGGTTGGACACAGAGTGTCTGCTCAACAAGTTTGCTTGGCTGAGACAGCTGCAGGCTGTGAGGACATCCAGAGAGACCTGCACAGACAGAGCTGGGCACAGAGGAATCAAATGAGGCTCACCAAGGACAAGTGCAGAGTCCTGCAGCTGGGGAGGAAGAACAAACTGCAGCAGGACAGGCAGGGAGTGGACTGCTGGAGAGCAGCCCCAAGGAGAGGGTCCTGGGAGTGCTGGGGGAGAACACCCATGGGGCAGCCCTTGTGGTCCTGCTCTGGCAGAGAGGTTGGACTTGATGTTCTCCTTGGGTCCCTTCCAAGCCGTAATAACATCCTATGAGCCTGTGATGCTGTGAATGACCTTAAAGGAAATCCTAACCCTAACCCTGATGGCTTTGCAGCCAAAGCCATTCAGTGATTCTTTAGCCTCACCACTTCTTCACACCTCAGTTCCCACTTCTTTTCACAAAGTTTGAATCCAGCATTTCTGATGTTGGGGTTTTTTGGGTTTTTTTTTGCAATCCTAAAAGCTTTACTAAGCCCCTTTCATTTTGGGTGAGGCCTGGCTGCTCCAAATTCACAGGCTCCAGTGACGTGTCTCATGTCAAGGATGTGACATCTGGAAGACTTGTCCCTGCAGAAGGTTCTGTGCATCATGTGAGAGCCACTTCACAACTCAGAATAGCACTGGCTGGAATGCACATGTGCTGCTGCAATGGCCTCTCTCACCTAGCACAATCACAGAACACATCAGGCTGGCAGAGCCCTCCAAGCTCATCCAGCCCAAGCCTCCTCCCAGCACTGCAGGCTCAGCACCAAACCATGTCCCTAAGCACAGCTCCACAGGCTGCTGGAACACCTCCAGCCATGGGCACTGCAGCACTGCCCTGGGCAGACCATTCCAATGCTGCAGAAGCCTCCCAGGCCACAAAGAGTTGCTCCCATCCAGCCTGAGCCTCCCCTGGGGCAGCTCCACAGCATTTCCTCTGCTCCTGTGCCTTGCCCCCAAGGAGCAGAGGCTGCCCCCTCCTCACTGCCCCCTCCCTGCAGGCAGCTGCAGAGAGCAATGAGCTCTGCCCTCAGGCTCCCCTGCTGCAGCCTGCACACCCCCAGCTCCCTCAGCCCCTGCTCAGCCCCAGCTGCTCCAGGCCCTTCTCCAGCCTGCCTGCCCTGCTCTGGGCACGCTGCAGCCCCTCAATGTCCTTGCTGCAGTCAGGGGCCCAGAGCTGAGCACTGCACTCCAGCTGTGGCCTCCCCAGTGCTGAGCACAGGGGCAGGATCCCCTCCTGGCCCTGCTGCCCACCCTGCTGCTCAGCCAGGACACCATGCCAGTGCCTTTCTTGCTCACCTGGGCACTGCACATTTTTAGCACAGCAATGAGGGCAGCCAACCCCAATTTACTTGGAATTTAGGGCAAAGTTATCAAGGTGCTTAGTTTGAGAATGAACTTTCTACCATTTCCCTGTCCCATAATGTACTGGGTTTAAACTGGCAGAGGGGAGATTGAAAGTGGATGTTAGGAGGAAGTTGTTTGCAATGAGGGTGGTGAGACACTGGCAGAGGTTGCCCAGGGAGGGTGTGGAGCACAGAAGCACAGAATGTGATCTTGGATCACATTCTGTGCTTCTGTCCTCCACAACCTTCCTGGAGGTGTCCAAGGCCAGGTTGGCTGAGACCTTGAGCAACCTGTTCCAGTGGGAGGTGTCCCTGCCTATGGCACAGGGGGGTTGGAACTGGCTGAGCTTTGAGCTCCCTTCCAACATAAACCCTTCTGTGATTCTATGAGCTCTGGGTCAGACATCTTCCAAAAAAGTTGCCCCCCAGGGAACTCTGCTGCTGCTGAATTGCAAGGGATGGAGAACACTTAGAGCAGCGAGGGCTCTGGCAAGCTGAGAACCTCTTTGCTTCACTACAGCACCAGGGGCAGGGGCTTCAGTCTGGAAGAAGCTGGCTTAGGCATGAGGAGCAAATCCTTTCCCTTGAGGACGGTGAGGCACTGAAATAGGTCGTTCAACAGAGAAGCTGTAGGAGCTCCAAGCCTGGAAGTGTTCAAAGTCAGGCTGGATGGGGCACCAAGCAACCTGCTCTGGTAGGAGGTGTTCCTGCCTATGGCAGGAGCTTGGAACTGGCTCATCTTGAAGGTTCCTTCTAGGATTCTATGCTGCTGTTGCCTCTGTGAGGCAGCTTTGCTGCTGCTATCCTTGGACCAGCATGAGCCTGCTCAACGTGAAACTCAGCTTTTATACCTAGAATTGTCAGCAGAGCCTGAAGGTACAACATCTACTTGTAATGATGCTAATGTTCTCCCAGCAGCATCAACTCATGAAATTCAGCAGGGCCAAGTGTAAGGTCCTGCACCTGGGTCGCTGCAATCCCAAGCACAACTCCAGGCTGGGTGGTGAGTGCCTGGAGAGCAGCTCTGAGGAACAGGACCTGGGGGTCTGGGTGGATGAAAAGCTCAACATGAGCCTGCAGTGTGCACACACAGCCCAGACAGCAACTGTGTGCTGGGCTGCAGCAAGAGAGGCATTGCCAGCAGGGCAAGGGAGGGGATTCTGCCCCTTTACTCTGCTCTCCTCACACCCCACCTGCAGTACTGTCTGCAGCTCTGCAGCCCCCAGCACAGGAAGGACATGGAACTGCTGGAGAGGGTCCAGAGGAGGGCCACAAAGATGCTCAGAGGACTGCAGCAGCTCTGCTATGAGGACAGGCTGAGGGAGTTGGGGCTGTGCAGCCTGGAGAAGAGAAGGCTGCCAGGAGACCTTAGAGCAACCTTCCAGTATCTGAAGGGGGCTACAGGAGGGCTGGGGAGGGACTGTTCATGAGGTCTTGTAATGACAGGACGAGAGGGAATGGGTTCAAACTGGAGAGGGAAGATTTGAATGGGATGTTAGGAGGAAGTTCATCACAGTGCGGGTGGTGAGGCACTGGCACAGGTTGCCCAGGGAGGTTGTGGCTGCTCCCTCCCTGGATGTGTTCAAGGCCAGGCTGGATGAGGTCTTGAGCGACCTGATCTAGTGGGAGGTGTCCCTGCCTATGGCACAGGGGGGTTGGAACTGGCTGAGCTTTGAGGTCTCTTCCAACCTAAACCATTCTATGATTCTATGAACTCAGCAGCTGATAACGTTTCGGGGATGACTGTTCTCAACCATCAATCTGTCGGCAGCATTTTGGGCAGCCCCCAAATAGTCAGAACAAGAAAAAAACAAACAGACATTGCTATCCACTCAGCTGCTGCAAAATGCAATGCCTCAGGAATGACCAGCTGAAAAGAAGCAAGTTGTTTTGTGAGCAGCAGAAGTAGAAGGCTGCTTTCCCACACACACCTCCACAGTACCTTCAGCTCGCTCTCGTTTTCCCTACACACCACATGCTCTGTACCCTCAGCTTCCCTCCCAAAACCTCCCTTCCCTTTGCACGAGTTGCTGCCTGAACAGGAGGCAGCAGCTGAGCCACCAATGTGCCCTCAGAACCGCAGAATCGTTGAGGCTGGAGCAGACCTCTAGGATCATCGAGTCCAGCCTGTGACCTAACAGCACCACACAGAAACCATAGCCCCAAGCACCACATCCAAAGTGCCCTTAATCACACCCAGGGATGGTGACTCCAGCTGCCCTGGGCAGCTCATTCCAGTCCCTGACCACTCTCTCCATGAAAATATTTTTCGTAATGTCCACTTTAAACCTCCCCAGCCTCAGCTTGAGGTCATTCCCCCTCATTCTGTCTCCAGTCACCTGTGAGCAGAGCCCAGCAGCAACCTCTCCACAACCTCCTCTCAGGCAGCTGCAGACAGCCATGAGCTCTGCCCTCAGCCTCCTCTCTTTCACACTAACCATCCCCAGCTCCTTCAGCCTCTCCTCACAAGAGATCCTCAGCATCACCAAGTCCAACCACTGACCCTACCCTACAAGGTTCACCCTAAAACATAGCCCCAAATGACTTTCGAATGCATCCAGGGTTGGGGACTCCATCACCTCCCTGGGCAGCTCATTCCAGTCTCTGACCACTCTTTCCATGAAAAAAAAAATCCCTAATATCCAGTCTAAACCTACCCAGGTACTTCCTGAGGCCATTCCCCCTTGTTCTATCAGGAATTACTCATGAGCAGAGCCCAGCACCAACCTCTCCACATCCTCCTCTCAGACAGCTGCAGACAGCCATGAGCTCTGCCCTCAGCCTCCTCTCTTTCACACTAACCATCCCCAGGTCCTTCAGCCTCTCCTCACACATTTCCTCTCCAGCCCCTTCCCAGCTTCCCTGCCCTCCTCTGCACTGGCTCCAGCACCTCCACATCTCTCTTGTCTTGAGGTGCCCAAAGCTGAACACAACCCTCCAGCTGTGTCCTGCCCAGAGCAGAGCCCAAGGGGACAATCCCCTCCCTGCTGCTGGACACAGCATTTCTGCTGCCAGCCAGGATGCCTTTGGCTTTCTTGCCCACCTGGGCACACTGCTGCCTCCTCTTCAGCTGCTTGCCCATGACAGCCCCCAGGGCCCTTTCTGCAGGCAGTTTCCAGCTGCACTGCCCCAAGCCTGCAGCACTGCTTGGGGTTGTTGTGGCCCAAGTGCAGGAGCTGCCATTTGGCCTCGTTGAAGCTCATCCCATGAATGTTGGCCATGGATCCAGCCTGTCCAAGCCCCTCTGCAGAGCCTCTCTACCCTCATTCAAAGCAGCACTGCCACCCAACTCGGTGCCACCTGCCAGCTCACTGCTGGCACTCTCTATGCCTGAATCAAGGACAAGAATCAGATGTGATGTAAAGCAAGGCATCAAAACTTGAGGAGAAAAATCACTCCTGCAAGAAAGGGCTGCAGGGCTCAGGAAACAGACCCCTGCAGGAAATGCAGCATGCACCTGGAGTAAGGAAAGCTCTGCTCTGACCTGCTTGGATGGGGCACTGAGTGCCTTTGGCTAGGGCTGGGTGCTAGGTTGGGCTACCTGAGCTTGGGGCTCTCTTCCAACCTGCCTGATTCTATGATGCCATTTTCCAAGCCCAGCTTCAGCGAGGTTCTTGCTGCTTTCAATCCCTGGCCAAGCTGCTCACACACCACCGAACAACACTCCTGAGCAGGTTACAACCTAAAGCAACCTCCCTACACACACACAAAAAGAAAAAAAAAAGATGCAGTGTTTCTAAAGCAAAGGAATGCACTTCAAAGTGCTGCCAGCAGAGCCTGCCATTGCCTTCGTGTTGAGCAGCAAACAGCTCAGCACAACCCTCAAGAGCAGCAAACAGCTCAGCACAGCCCTCAAGAGCAGCAAACAGCTCAGCACAGCCCTCAAGAGCAGCAACAGCCTCCTTGGTCTGAGCTATTCAAGCAGGGGTCCAGCCAGAAGTGCTCTCAGCCAGGCACCTCCAGTCCTTCCCTCAGCTCCAGCCTTTGCTGCACAGTGAGTGTAGGCTTTGAAAAGCTCAAAGGCATCATTTGGGCTCCCAGGAAAAGGCTGGCATGCCTTTCAGAACCGGCTGAGCTTGGCTAGATGAGAGCAAAGCAAACCAGTCTATGACTCTGTGATTCTATCAATCACCTGCAGAAAGCTGCAGGGTGGACAGGACTCCTTTGCTTACATTCAGGAGCTCTTTATATTGGTTCACAGGCTCAAAGGATGGCAGGGGTTGGAAGGGACACAAAAACTCATCCAGTCCAACCCCCCCTGCCAGAACAGGACCAGACAGTCTAGCTCAGGGCACACAGCAACACATCCAGACAGGCCTGGAAAAGCTCCAGACAAGGACACTCCACAACCTCTCTGGGCAGCCTGTGCCACTGCTCTGGGACCTTTCCACTCAAACAGTTCCCTCTTGTGTTGAGCTGCAACCTCCTGTACTGCAGCTTCCATCCATTGCTCCTTGGCCTATCCCAGGGAGCAGTGAGCAGAGCCTGTCCCCCCGCTCCTCACCCCCAGCCCTCAGATATTGATAAACATTGATTAAATTCCCTCTGAGCATTCTCTTCTCCAGTCTAAGCAGCCCCAGGTCCCTCAGCCTCTCTTCCCCAGGCAGTGCTCCAATCCCCTCAGCATCCTCACAGCCCTCCCCTGGACCCTCTCCAGCAGCTCCCTGTCTCTCTGAAACTGGGGAGCCCCAAACTGAAGGCAGTGCTCAGGATGAGGTCTGAGCAGGGCAGAGTAGAGGGGGAGGAGAACCTCCCTTGATCTGCTGGACACACTCTGCTTAATGCCCCTCATGATCCCTTTGGCCCTCTTGGCCACAAGGGCACATTGCTGTGCCATGGTCAACCTGTTACTCACCAGGAAGTTTTGCAATCATCCCAATATTTCTTTGAGGTCTCTACCAGGCATTTAATTCACAGTGCAATTGATTTGATTTGATTCTGCTCTGGCATCTGGACTGGACTGAACATGAGCAGTTTAACAGTCCTGCATTTACAGTAACAGCATGGTAGGGGTTGGAAGGGACCTGCAGAGATCAGCCAGTCCAAGCCCCCTGCCACAGCAGCATCACCCAGGGCAGGGCACACAGGAACACATCCAGGTGCCGTTGGAAAGGCTCCACAGAAGGAGACTCCACAACCTCTCTGTCAGCCTTCTCCAGGTCTCCTGCACCCTCACACCAAACAAGTTTCTCCTCATCTTGAGCTGGAACCTCCTGGGCTCCAGCTTGTGCCTGTTGTTGCTTGTCCTATCCCTGGGCACCACCAAACAGAGCCTGGCACCTTCATTCTGTCCCCCAGCCCTCAGCTATTGATAGACACTGATCAGATCCCTCTCAGCCTTCTCCTCTGCAGACTCAGCAGCCCCAGGGCTCTCAGCCTTTCTTCACAGCAGAGCTGTTCCACTCCCTTCAGCATCCTCCTAGCTCTCTGCTGGACTCTCTCCAGCAGGTTCCTGTCCCTTCTAGTTCCCTCTTCCTCCTCCAAACAAAACACAGGTATCTGCCTAACAAAGCTCTTCTTGGCAAAGGGAATTCCAAAGGAATTTTTAGAGATCAAAGCAGTCAATATCTCAGACTTATAGAATCATAGAATGGTTTAGGTTGGAAGGGAGCTCAAAGCTCAGCCAGTTCCAACCCCCCTGTGCCATAGGCAGGGACACCTCCCACTAGAACAGGTCGCTCAAGGACTCAGCCAACCTGGCCTTGGACACCTCCAGGAGAAGGCTTCCAGGAGACCTTGGAGTGGCTTTCCAGTATCTGAAAGGTGCTCCAGGAGGGCTGGGGAGTGACTATTGACAAGGTCTGGTAATGTCAGGAGGAGGAGGAATGGGTTTGAACTGGCAGAGGGGAGATTGAAAGTGGAGGTTAGGAGGAAGTTGTTTGCAGTGAGGGTGGTGAGACACTGGCACAGGCTGCCCAGGGAGGTTGTGGAGCACAGAAGCACAGAATGGGATCAAAGATCCAAGATCCCATTCTGTGCTTCTGTGCTCCACAACCTCCCTGGAGGTGTTCAGGAAAAGGATATCCACAACCTCCCTGGACATCCTGTGCCAATGTCTCACCACCCTCACTGCAAACAACTTCCTCCTAACATCCAGCTTCAATCTCCCCTCTGCCAGTTCAAACCCATTCCTTCTTGTCCTGTTATCACCAGACCTTGTCAATAGTCCCTCCCCAGCCCTCCTGCAGGCCCCTTGCAGCTACTGGAAGGTCACTGTAAGGTCTGTTGGAAGCCTTCTCTTCTCCAGGCTGCAGAGGAGCCTCCAGAAAGGTTTTTCTCAGCACCAAGCTGCTGTGCATCAGCTGCCCACGTGGCCATGTGGGCACTTGGCATATGGCAAACAAATTCAGGCAATTTACTGCAGCTCTGCCTCATCATGGGCTATGTTTCTTTGGCATTTGCTGATGGCTAAATGCATGCACAGGTTGATCATGGCAGCTTGCCAGTCCACAGGTCTACATCTGTGATGTCTGCGCTAGAATCACAGAATCCCTCAGGTTGTACGAGACCCCAGGGATCACCAAGTCCAACCATTAACCCTGCTCTACACAGTTCACCCCTGAACCACAGCCCCAGGCACTACCTCTGAACGACCTTCAAACACCTCCAGGCTTGGTGACACCACCACCTCCCTGGAGAGCTCATTCCAGGGCCTGACCACTCTTCCTGTGAGCAAATCCTTCCTGATGTCCAGTGTAAACCTGCCCTGCTGCAGCTTGAGGCCATTCCCTCTTCTTCTCTGCCTAACAACCTGACAAAAGAGACCAGGAGGAGGATTCTTTGGAGTGCTCATTTATCTCCCATTTGGTTTGCTTCAGGTAGGGAATTTTCTTCAGCCACCAGGTACCTCAGCAGCCTTATACAAGATGCAAAAAGGTAACTCTCTTTCTGAAATTCCTCTTCAGGTGCTCTGTAATATCCCCTGCAAAGACCTCAGGTGGAGTTCAGTAGAAACACAGAATCATAGAAACACAGAACCAGACAGGGTTGGAAGGGACCACAAAACACAATAAACCAAACCAACCAACCAAACCCAACCCAAACCAGGCAAACTTTAACACTTGGGGACAAGCTTCTCAGCATCTTCTGTATGCACCTGAGGGTGAGGGTTAGCACAGAATCATAGAATCAGGCAGGGTTGGAAGGGACCACAAGGATCATCCAGTTCCAACCCCCCTGCCATGCCCAGGGACACCCTACCCTAGAGCAGGCTGCCCACAGCCTCTGCCAGCCTGGCCCCAAACACCTCCAGGGAGGTTGTGGAGCACAGAATCACCCAACGTGATCTTTGATCACGTTGGGTGATTCGGTGCTCCACAACCTCCCTGGGCAACCTGTGCCAGTGTCTCATCAGCCTCAACCTGTGTCAGTGTCTCCACCACCCTCCCTTGCAAAGAACTTCATCCTAACATCCTGTACATAGAATCCTAGAANCCTAGAGCAGGCTGCCCACAGCCTCTGCCAGCCTGGCCAAAAACACCTCCAGGGATCTGGCCCCAAACACCTCCCTGCAGGGGCAACCCATTCCAGCCTCTCACCACTCTCATGCTCAGGAACTTCCTCCTCACCTCCAGCCTCAATCTCCCCACCTCCAGCTTTGCTCCATTCCCCCTAGTATTTTCACTCCCTGATAGCCTCAAAAGTCCCTCCCCAGCTTTTCTGTAGCCCCCTTCAGATCCTGGAAGGCCACCAGAAGGTCCCCTGGGAGCCTCCTCTTCTGCAGCCTGCACAGCCCCAACTCTTTCAGGCTGTCCTCACTCCAAGTGCAATCCAAGCTGCTCCATTCCCCTGTCTGAAGATGAGTGACTGTCCTCTTGCCCTTCACAGAGCTCACACATGGCACTAGCATCTTCTCACCTGGCATGAATCAACTTCTTATCACTGTTGCAGAGACCCCAAACCTCCTCCAGAGGTGTTAAAAACCCCTCAGTTATTTACTGTGACAAGACACAGCAGAATCATCTCTATGTCCACAGACACAAAGTTGGACACCTGCAACGTTCTGAAGAAGACAGATGATGAATCAGTCAAGGTCTCCCCCACTGTGGCAGCAGCCTTTCCACAGAACACTCCCCAGAGCTCTCCTGCCAGCCCTTGCTTGTGCCCAAGCTGCTGAAGGTTCCTCAGGGTCATCATTCCCTCTCAGATGCTTACCCTGGGGCCAGCCCCCTGGTGCTGTGCACACAGCCTGAGCAGGGCTGCTCGGCAGCAGAGCCAGCTGAGAGGCTGAGAGAGAGGCTGCTTGGTCCTTCCATCAGGAGACAGAAGCCAGCTGCTCCCCCAGCACAGCTGGAGCTGAGCTGTACCACAGCTGCCTGCTGCCTGGCTCTGCCCACTGCCAGCAAAGGGCACAGAGAGGCTCTACTGACTTCAAGGATGAGTTTCATCACTACAAGACATCATAAACACAAAGAACCATTTGGTGTGGAAGGGACCTTAAAGATCACCCAGTTCCAGGAGCAGGGACACCTCCCACCAGCCCAGGTTACTCAAGAACTCATCCAACCTGGCCTTGCACACCTCCAGGGAGGGAGCAGCCACAACCTCCCCGGGTAACCTGTGCCAGTGTCTCACCTCCCTCACTGCAAACAACTTCCTCCTAACATCCACTTTCAATCTCACCTCTGACACTTCAAACCCATTCCTCCTCCTCATCCTGTCATCCCCAGCCCTTGTCAATAGTCCCTCCCCAGCCCTCCTGCAGCCCTCTTCAGATCCTGCAAGGCCACTCCAAGGTCTCCTGGCAGCCTTCTCTTCTGCAGGCTGCAGAGCCCCAACTCTCTGTGCCTGTGCTCAGAGCAGAGCTGCTGCAGCCCTCTCAGCTGCATCTTGGTGGCCTCCTCTGCACTGGCTCCACCACTTGCATGTGCTGCTTGTGCTGGGGGCTGCAGAGCTGCAGACAGTGCTGCAGATGAATGTTTACTGAGCTGCTCTCTTGGATATATTTTTGTCCTCTCTGTTCTCCTGCCTGTTTTGCCCCCAGGCCTCTGGCTCTGCTCTCAAGCCTGTGTTATTAACTTGTTCCCTGCATTTTCTGAGCAGCTCATCACCAGCATTTGCACAGGACCCCAGGATGTTAGGGGTTGGAGGGGACCTGGCTGAGGGCACAGAGTGCACTGTCAACAGGTTTGCTGATGACATGAAACTGGGTGGAGTGGCTGCCACACCAGAGGCTGTGCTGCCACTGAGCCAGACCTGGACAGGATGAGGGTTGGGCAAGGAGAAACAGAGAGAAATTTAACATGGGCAAGGGGAGAGTTTGGCACCTGGGAAAGAACAACCCCAGGGATCAGGAGAGTCCCCCAGGGGACTGAGCTGTTGGAAGGCAGACAAGGCAAAAAGACCCTGGGGGTTCTGGTGGGTGGGAGGGTGACCATGAGCCAGCAATGTGCTCTGGTGGCCAGCAGGGCCAGTGCCATTCTGGGATGCACTAGAAGGGCTGTGGTGAGTAGGTCCACAGAGGTTCTCCTGCTCCTCTACTCTACACTGCTGAGTCCAGAGCTGGAGTGCTGTGGCCAGTTCTGAGTCCATCAGTTCAATAGAGAGCTCAGGGAAGTGCTTGAGAGAGTCCAGCACAGAGCCACAAAGATGCTGAAGGGAATGGAAGAGCTCTGTTAGGAGGAGAGCCTGAGGGAGCTGGGGCTGTGCTGCTGGCACAGGAGGAGCCTGAGAGGTGACCTCAGCAATGCTGCTAAAGATGCAAAGGTGAGTGGCAGGAGGCTGGAGCCAGGCTCTGCTGGGTGATGCCCAGGGACAGCACAAGGGCAATGGTGGAAGCTGAGGTGCTGGAAGGTGTTGAGAGAAGGGCAGCAAGGCTGGGGAGGGGCCTGGAGCACAGCCCCAAGAGGAGAGGCTGAGGGAGCTGGGGGTGTGCAGCCTGCAGAAGAGGAGGCTCAGGGCAGAGCTCATTGCTCTCTGCAGCTACCTGAAGGGAGGTTGTGGCCAGCTGGGGTTGGGCTCTGCTGCCAGGCACCCAGGGACAGAAGAAGAGGACACAGCCTGAAGCTGTGGCAGGGGAAGTTGAGGCTGGATGTGAGGAGGAAGCTGTTGGGAGAGAGGGGGATTGGCATTGGAATGGGCTGCCCAGGGAGGTGGTGGAGTCCCCATCCCTGGAGGTGTTCAAGAGGAGGCTGCATGAGGCACTTGGTGCCATGGCTTAGTTAATTAGAAGGTGTTAGGTGCTAGGTTGGGCTCGATGATCCAACCTGCTTAACTCTCTGGTTCTGTGATACACTGATTTTCTGACAGCAGGAGGGAGGTGCCAATTCCTGGGTACAGCAGAATTCACATGAAGAGGGGACCCATTGAGGTGCAGTTATCCCTCCTGTCGAGTTCTGCTCCCAAATATCAGTCCTCAGGGAAGAACTGGAGCCACCCCAGGCAGCTCAGGGACTGCCTCTCTGCAGTAAATAGCATTTGCAGCAAGTGAGAGACATGGGTGCCAAAAGGCAGGATGCATACCCACTGTGAGCCAGTGAGCAAAGAGGCTTCAGCTACAGCATCACTGCCACAGCTCTGCTGTTGCCCCTAGAACAAACCTCACAGTCACTTTATGGATCTGTTTCTTCTCATTTCTGCTACTGGCTGCTACTGGAAACAGCTGGATAAGTGTGACAGGACGAGGGGGAATGGGTTCAAAGTGGCAGAGGGGAGATTTGAACGGGATGTTAGGAGGAAGTTCTTCACAGTGAGGGTGGCGAGGCACTGGAACAAGTTGCCCAGGGAGGTCGTGGAGCACAGAATCACCCAATGTGATCTTTGATCACATTGGGTGATTCTGTGCTCCACGACCTCCCTGGGCAAC